>JAHPZR010056013.1:0-25345 GCA_019787425.1 Platygyra sinensis | reverse complement strand
AAATTCCTTGCATTGGGACACTTGTGTAATTGGATTAATTTTCTGTGTTTTTAAAACAGAGTTTTAAAAAAAGCACTGTTTTCCGTTTCAAAATGCTGTTGGCTCCCCCCCCCCCTTCGCCCCCTTATACAATGTTGAAAAAATCTAGAGAAATAGAGCGTGTAACACTTGTCCAACATTGTAAGGGGGGGGGGGGGGGAGGGAGGGGCTGAACAAGTGTAGATGAATTTCGCGCCTGACTGTTTGTTTGGACACGTATGAAAAAGCGCCACAAATGTAAATTTGTCCCAAGACTTTTTGTCCATGATTGTAGCTCTGGAGAGCATTGCTTTGCCTGCGGAGGAAAGGCAATCTCGTCACGAATTCCTGGTACACGGGATTTACTTCGATGATCTTCACCACGGGACGTCAAGGAAGAGTCATAAACTTGGTCCAACAGTAGTTTGTTCTGCACTCGGCTATGTAATCGGCGATGTAATCGTTGTCGATGTAATCAATGTAATCGATGTTCAATCGCATACTGGATGTAATCGAAAAACTTTACAAAATGCACTTGCTTATATATATCATCCTAACAAGCTAAGTGTTTACAATATGGTAATGCAACTTCTAACATACAATACGAGCGGAAAAGCTTTAATTACGATAGCAAATCGCAATCAACACTACGGAGTTTCTTAAATTAAAAATAGATTGCTAAGATTGAAGGTTGAAAGGCTGAAATTAAGATAGAACAAACTAGGAAATTACAAATGAGATACTTAATGAGAAATTCTCAAATGGTGGTTACCGACAGCAAGGAAAACTTAACCCATGAATAGAACTTCATTACTGGAATATAGTTCAGCTGGCTAACTATCAAGGAAACTCATAAAAACTTCATTAGTGTAAAGTAGTTCAGCTGGAAAAACTTCCGAGGGAACGGAAGAAAGATCTTAATGCCGAAAGGAAACCTAAATGCACCGCTAACGAAACTATTTGTGTACTAAATGAAAGTCGGTGTTGCACACGTACAGGTGTACAAAGAGTCGGCAAAGTACAAAGTATAATATTTAAATTCCTGGTCGTAAACTGGAAAGAGGTTACTGTTGGTTTTTTTCTATAATTTTCCAAATATCAAAGAAATGACTGTGAAACGGCGAATTTTTCTCATAACACTGGAAAATCCATCGTTTACCACACAGCTAATATCCACCACCGGGACGAATGTCAGCATTTCCACCAGTGCGCACACCCACCCATCCCAAGAGAAACAGAGAGAAGGAAAGACTGGTTAAAGGTTGGAAGCCCTGCTCATGATGCCCTGAAGGAGGTGGCCTTGAACAAGTCGCTTCTAAAGGACATCGACATGCTAGCAGAGTTTATCCACACTGGCATTTTAGAAATGTATCATGGTCTCATGGCAAAGAAGTACTGTCAAAAAGTGCAGCACTACTCATATGATGGCATGAGGGCTCGCACCCAGTTAGCTGTTCTTGACCACAACCACAACGTGGGAAGGAGCCAAGGCCAAACCAAAGAGGGTACTAGGAAACACAAATTTGTATCCCCCAAGGGAAGTGTTGGGTGGGTTGCAAAGCCGCAATACGAGGAAAAATCGTTCGCATTTTAAAATGATTTAATGGTTTCTCTCCTTGCATTCAAGAAAGGTGACATTGAAGTTCCCCCGCTACCTCCCAAACCCGCAGCTGCGAACATCGCTCCCACCCCCATGCCACCCAAGAACGACTTCCTAGAGGCGCACAGATCGCGTTTTAATACAGGAAACTAACTGAATGACTTATATTTAATTTCTAACAATCTCCTGTATCCAAGATAATTCCACTTCTGAGTAACTTTCATCAGGGGTGCGAAAGCCCGTGTAATTCCCATCTGCGTTTGGATACACGGCTCGTATTGCTTTCACCACACAAGCAGGGATTACTTTTCTCACGTATCTCCCAAGTCTGTTATGTACCCGCCAAGTAAACTGGCGGTAAGTTGCGTAACGATAATTGCTGCAAAAAGAAAACATACGAATGAAACGTGTATTGCTAAATCTTTTTAACTTTGCTCAAAGCATGATGGAAAGGGAGGCTGAAAGGTCAGTGCAATTGCCATGACAATTTGCTAGCTATCACCCGCTGATCGGGGTGCAGTTACACAGAAATGTCAGTAGCTTCTGTTTATTAATTTCATTTCGCTGAAATACAATACATTTAGGCAATGGCCATGTGTGTAAAATGTAGTCGACTGAAATCAATGAGCGAACAATTCTTTCACTAACTCTAAAGTTACTAAATGGATTCTTGTAGTGTTTGCTTCTTCATATATCTTTCCTTTGATAGGGCTAATCACGTATCTCAAAATAAGTTTTATATTATGATGAGAATTAAACGTTTTAATATCCTTTACCGAATTTGGTACCTGTGGCTAATAGGCTACTTTCGATAACTTAAAATTCAGCTTGATAGTGAGGCTTAGAGGACACAAACAAAAGGAATGAATAAACATGTTCATTCAATTTCCTTTGTTTGTGTCCTCTAAGCCTCGCTGCTAAACTGAATTTTAATATATCGAAAGTGGTCCATTGATCTAATCTACATTATCCCAGTAAAAGAGCAAAACGATTTACAATGTTATATATGTGGTACGTACACATTAGCAAGTTCCCGTGGCGCTCGTATGTTACGAGCCTGACTCAAACCAACAATGGCCGTCTCCAACACTTCTCTTCGCAAACACACAGTTTCGAAATCAGGGTGACGACTTATACAGCCAATAGGGAGATCGTCCTCTAAATCTAAGCCATATAATAAAAATGCAGCAATGCCAAATTGAAAAACAAATGGCAGGTTTTTCACTAGCGAAAATACAAGGACTAATTCAAAACAGTGAATGAATCGTTTCATGAAATTTATTATCCTTTTAATCAAGAACATTTCACCTGATATTTTTGTCATGGCTTCGTCAATCTCTTGGCAGCAAACATACTCTCTCTCCTGCTGATTATCCCAGTTTTCACAATGCTGGCAATTACACCAAGAGGTATTTCCCTTCCTTGCAAGCTCGTTCTCACCGTCGGCTGTGTTCTCTCCATCGGAATCCGAGAAATCTCGCATGGGTTCGAAAGAATAGGCCCTTTGCAGTTTACGATCACATGGTACAAAAACCGTCATGCTGGAGAGCAAACCGCCCACTGGAATATCCAAAACAAAAGAATATTTAGTTAAGTTGCTTTGTTTTGGAGGTCCCAGTGGGCAGTTTGCTGTCCAGCATGGCGGTTTTTGTACCATGTGATCGTAAACTGCAAAGGGCCTATAGGGTTCAAACTCGGCCATATTTGTAACGGTATTACCAAGCGTTCTGTTGTCCAAAACTATACAAAATATAGCCGCCAAAATCCGAAACTAATCACGATTAATGAAGGGCGAGAACACCAAAACAAAGCATCGAGGCGAGCACGCAAGGAAAGCATGAGCGCTTTGACGTCACAAGATGGCGGACGCTAATCCTTATTTGGAAGTAACCGGAAGAGAATGCTAAACAAGATGGCGGATGTTCAATTCTAGCGAATTCTCTTAGTTTTCTACTTGATTTGCACTGAAATACGAGCCCTTTTCAATCGATTCTTTGTAATTCACGTTCTCTCTACAATTTCCGATCATTTCAAAAATTCTCCCTGAAGAAATTGCTCGATTCTGCTCCACGTGATATAAAATCACTAGGGAAGCGAGTTGGTGCTCAAGAGTTAGTTGTCAGAGAAGGAGCTAATATGCAGCACAGTTTAGTTATGACAAACAATAGGTTGATCATTAAATGCATTTTGTTATGGTATGTTGATGTTTCTGGTTTCAGTATCGCCATTTAGGAAAATCTCCGGAGCTGTTCAGGTGACAAACTTAGGCCTCAACCACCACCCCAATCTATCCTTTCATATCTCAGTTGTTACCACCATGTATTCAGGAGGGCACATGGGTATGGCTGAAATTTACGCATTTTGCAAGGTATTTCAAGACCTTTTGTGACTACTCCCTCCATGATGGGATACTATTTCAAGACCTTTCATGACTAAGTCAGTCGGCCCACCCCCACCCCCGCCAAAAAAAAAAAAAAACACACACACACACACACACAACACAATCACAGAAACATCACATAAAACAGTCCATGCTTTATTTGTTACAACTAGATATTCAAGAAATTCACTTTCAGAATGCTATACATATTTTCAATATTTTGATTTCAACAAGAAAAGGACATGTGCAAATTACAAAGCCCTGCTGGAGATATTCTTATTGGAAAGCTTGAAATATACATACTTAAACGTACTTATAGATACTTAAATTCCTAGAAAGCTTATTAATTTTCAGTACTTCTAACAACATGTGTTGGATACCATTATTGCAAATGTATGAACAAGTATTTTAAAAAAACAGGTATATTTTTTATCCATATTGATAAATCTAGAATTGATAGATCTGTATTTAAAGGGGACTTTTTGTGGCTGTACTTTTGTTCAAAATAAGCAAATAAATTAAATTAGCAAATTATATTTAAATTTTCAGCCAAGTTTTGTTGTACCTTGTAGCAAACAGCAGGAAAGCTCTAATTTTGTGACTGGGAAATAATGTTGTACATGTATGTACAAGTACAAAAAATAACTTTCTGAAATATATCCGTTAATGACAACACAACACTAACCACGCATCCCCACTCTAACACAATAAGCAACTGAAAATGAAGGACTTCATGCTAACTGAAGTGACCAGGACTGAAAAGTACACTGAGATGTATTCGGAATTTCAGAAACATTACTAGCAAAGAAAAACTCTCTATCAATATTTATAAGTATAAATTGGCCACATTCAAACAAAATCACAACTTCTGCACTGCTAAAAGCCTACATGGAAATGCATTGATAACTACAAAACTGCTGACCACCTTCACTGCAACTAGGCTTTGCAGCTGTTCCTGAACTACTACAGCTGTATCGAGCTGTATTAACTGGGCATTAAAAAAACTTTCACCGAACTCTTTTTTTGTCTCTACCACAGCCTCATCTTCTTTATTCAAACTAGTAACCTATATAACTTTGCTTTGCATACTGCACACAAACTTTCGGGATGTCTTTACTGGTATCATTTGCTATGTTAACGGGACCTTTTCACTGAGGACCGCTCCAAATAATTCCTTTTTAAGATTTTACCGCACAATCTACAGTGTTCTTGAGGAAATCGCTGTGCTTTCCATTGCCTGTCGGGGAATAATGTAAACACAGCTTGAAAAATCAGGTCCACAGCAAGCATGGTCCGCGCGATCGGTCAATAACAAACGCATGTGGCCAGACTATAGAATTTTATCTTCAAAAACCTTGGACTAGCGACCCAGTCGTGGACCAATACAAAAATACACAAATGAAAGCAAATATTTAGACATTAACGACATGTTTTTTTTCAAAGAGGGAAAAAATTGCAACGTACCTGATTTTTCCATCTATTTGGCGTCTTGTCGTGTAAAAACCAGAGCACTATTAGCACAAAAAAGTGAGGTTTTCGCCTCGCAGCTCGAAGACGCTTCACTAGCCGAGCTCGGAAGGGACTTTCTATAGTGTGCCTAGCTTTGGCGGCCATACTGCCATTTCTCATGACGTCACGATATATCCATTCCTGGTAATGGCCCGGACTGGCACTTACATCGGCTTTTCCGGAGGTGAATAACTCGTCACATGACTTTTCAATTCACATCAACTTGGTATCAGTTTAAAGCTTACCGTCTCCTCAGTCCATCTCAAGGCTTTTACACCTATCTCAACGCAATTGCTATCGAAAACTTTCCCTTGAACATGGCATTTAAATAACATACTTATATTGCCTTTTCCAGAAGTGAAACACTCGTCACGTGACTTTTTCATTGACACCAACTGATATTATTTGAAGCTTACCGTCTTCTTAGTCCATCTCAATGGCTTCTACACCCATCTCAACACAATTACTATCGTAAACTTTCCCTTGAACACAGTTTCAAGTGCCTATGCATAATTCACCATTACTTTTAAACGTTTTATGCTTTGGCGCCCGTTTTTTTGTAAGAGTCAAAGCTAAGGTTAATCACAAAAGTATTTATTCTCGCATTTTGACTAGGGTGTGTGCTGTTGCCATGGCAACGGAGTTGGTTAAAAACAAGACTTAAAGAAATGGTTTTTGTTTATTTAAAAAAAATCCAGTCGTTTGGTTGTTCCATTGTTTACGCACTACGAAATGGACACTAAATCCCTTCTGTCAATACTGTTGTAATAAAATTTTTGACATAGGCGATTTTTGTAATCCGCCGTAATTGTTTTCTGTGTTATTAAAAATCCCTATGTCAATATTCAGATTTTTTGTGATAGATCATCCACGTGGTTTCTGAGCTATTTTTTTGCCAAATTTCTTGAAATTCTAACGACTGGATCGTTAGAAATCGATAAGTTTGTGCAAAAGCAATCGCCTCAATTTTTCGAGCAACTGTTAACTGCATCAGCAAGAACGCGCGCAAAAACTGTCTTGGGCCCAAGTGAATAACTTGTCACGTGACTTTTCAATTGACACCAACTTGATATTATTTGAAGCTTGTAGTAATTGAAGAAACTGCGTAGCGTCTTTTAAACATGGGCAGAGAAGATAGTAATGCGTGCCTTGTCTGTAAAGGAAATTGGATACGGAAAGACCACTCTATTGAAAGCGTGACAGAAAATTTGCGTTACTTTTACCAGTTTTTGTCAAGTTAGCTAATTAGATCGATGATTTTCCCGCAGCACATTCGAGCAAAAATGGCAAAAAATAAAGTTACCAAAAACTCCTCATAGTATGGTAATATTTTGAAGAAATGTATGAGGCAAACTGACTTCGGGAGAGAAAACTGAACTTAAAGGTAATCCATATTTCTACTAAAACGGACGTTTCGTGTTAGTTGAAATTCACAATAACGCAGACATTAAGCATTCTTTTGAGGTTTGGCATCAAATTTATCGAGAATACTTGGGATTTAATCGCGGGGTCACCGAGAGAAATGAATTACAGTGAGGTGTTTTAAATAGTATTCATAAAGTTACCGTGCTATGAGAAGATTTTTAATAAATAATTTTTTGCACTTCAGCTCGAACCTTAAGGTAGTTTCCCTGAAATAAAACTGACAATAGATTTTCGTTCAAACTTTGCCCACTGAATATTTATCATATGAGTACTTATGGGGGATGCCCATGCTCATTAAGGAGCACTGAGGCATTGAAAATGACCCATATTGGCATTATTTACTGCTAATTAGAAGAACGCATTCCCAGTAATATGTTAATTTTTGTGACCGAGCCTCATGAGAACACGAATTAAACTGGAGTCAATACATTGTGTCGGACACAAATAAAAATTTTTGAGTTTGATTTAGACAGAAAGCTGAATTCTTGATTAAAATTTCAACCAAATTTCTTGACATGGTTACCATACGGCAAATGGAAAAGACCACAGTTTACCTGCTATTTTCGTTATTTATTCAACTTTCAGCAATAGAAATCAGATTAGTCTTTCCTCAAGCAAAGTTTATGATAAGTTGATTACAATGACTGAAAAAAAGTCGGGGTGCCCGTGCTCGTTGGTGAGCTATAGCCATTTCCCAACTACCAGAGCTCAATATCAAGGCAAATCCGCCATGTTTTCAGTGTGCCGGTGCACGAAGGAAGGATACGCAGTGCAAATGTGAGGAATGACCTTAAGCGGAATCCGTCTTAATTAAATTTTCAAGGAAAGAAAATGGCCGGTCACGGAGAAATGTTTATTTGCTCAAAATTGAGGCAAAATCTTTCAGAGATGGAAGTCAGGGCATTTGTAAGGATACAGAGAGTAATTTAGGACCATTTGCTGGCTTTTAAGGGTGAAATTATCCCGAAGCAAGCTTTATTTTCGTTTTCGCGCCGAATGGCATGCGGTGATTAATTATCCCGTTGTTTATGCTGTCTGTTCTGTTTTTTTCTTTCGTTCTCTTTTCTAGCCCGCCGAGGTTATTTTTTTCATCTAAATCACGTAAGGAAAGTTCGGAAAAAGATGTTTTCCATTAACTGTTTAGCTCTCAGGCAATAATTCTGGAATTGTTGGCCGACACGTCGGTTTGTGTTTGTCGTGTTTTTCGGTTGCTATGGGCGCCCGTGGCTACTTTGCTGCGTCAAGCAATGATGCGAGGACAAAACATAAATTCTAATTCTGGTTCTTCCATTTCGCTGAAATCTTAACATGATAACGCTGGATTGTTAAGGAATAGATTGGGTTACGGGTCAATAGCTCTTGAGGGCGAAGGGTCTAATTGTTTTAGTATCACCCAACTAGTCGGACAGAAAAGGCAATAATAAAGTTAGCAAATGCAAGTTGAAGAAATATTTATTTGGGGAAAAAATCGAAAGAAAAACCGGCGAATTTCGCTACTCGATGACTATTGATAATAGTCCCTAGTAGCGTAGCCAATCAGAATGCAGGATTTGCATTAGTCCACTAGTTGGTGATACTAATGTGTAATAGCTATTAACCCTTAAAGTGTAAACGTGGCGCGCACGCGTAATACGCAATCCGCTGGTCACTGTCAAGATTAGGGTTGCGGGCCTCTCTTGGAGTTAGGAATAAACGGGCTCGAATTTAAGGCCAAGAGAAACAGAAATCAGTTCGGAACAGCGGGGAGTTCGAAATAACCGACTTCGAAACAGCTAAAAGCAAACGACCAAAAGAAAATATAAAATCCGAGAGAAATTGGTGTGAGTTCAAAATAACGTGGAATTGGAAAGAACGGAAATAAGCGAGTTTGAATTTGCGGGTTCAAACTGTATGTACCGTAAATCTTCGAATTATGTCACCAAAACTATACATCCTTTGTTGTCTCAATACTATCCCTCACTCTGAAGGTACGGTAATATTATAATACTAGAATAGGGAATAGGTGCTCTTATTAGAATACACTGGGCCGCTTGTTAATAAAAAAAAGATTCGAAGAGGGGGCGGGAGAGTGGGGGAGCGCTTATTAGAAAGGGGGCACTGAATTTAATATGCTAAAGAACATTGCAAAGCCAACCCTTTTCAACTAAATTTGATGCGATAATGCGATTTTTACAGTGATCATCTTCAGGAATGTCTTCGGTACCAAAAATGGTTTATGGGTTTAGGATATGAAATCAGCTCGAGGACATAGCTTGAGGATGATCCTGTTATTGGAAGGCTAAGGAAGAGAAAAGCCGTCTTCTTTCTTCGACATGACACAGTTAACGTTTCACTCTCTTTAACGTTTCTTAAAGGAATTGCACCCGTCACTGTTATCACGCACCGTGACACACTGCAGAATCAGGAACGCTACAAAGACGCCCTTAACGAGGCATTAGCCGCCACCGGAAGTTATCTCAGAGACACATTCTTCATGTCGAACTACACCGAAAAAAACAAGGAACGTAATCCGGAAATCGAAGAAATGACATTGGACATCCTGGACTGTGCGCTGTTGAACGCTGAACGAGCTGTGCAGATCATGAAAGAAAAGGAGAAGAACAAACGAGAAGGTGAAATGATGAAAGCTTTGGAGGGAGTTACCGTCAGTGGACAAGTGTCCCCTGACCTTGCAGACGTGTGTGTGTACTTTTCCTTAATAATTATAGAAAACAACGGCTGGGAACCCTAATTCCTACATTATACCCTATTCGATCACGAATTCATACAAGTAATTTCATCGCTGGAAACCTAAAACAATTGACCTGTCTAATTTATTAAAATTGCTATGTCATTGTACTAAAACCTTTAATTGGGTGTTATAATGGGTTAGGCGGGCAGGTCGTCATGCCAAATTGAACTAATGAGACAAAGATAGCGCAGAGTGCAGTTGATAGCTCTTGCACGGTAAGCCATAAGTACTTACCCCTGCTAGATTCACTTCCAATTTGTATCTACCTTGGTAGTCTTCTAGGGATTTTCCCCTAGCAGTGTATATGTTTAAGGTTGTATTTTCATTCAAATTACGTACAATGACGTTTTGTCACGACAGCTTCTAACTTGTATTCTAGTGTTTTAAGATGATTTTCGTTCATTTTAAATTCAATAATACGTTGAACAAACAAAACAATTTTGCTCTTCACGCCAACTTTGCATCTTGATGCCTTTGGTTTCCTAGCAAAGGTATGCAACACTAAACCCTTGTTTTCTCCAGACGTTCAACACACGGAAGATGTGCTTGTTTTTTGCGGATAAGTGAAACAAAATTAAATATCTGACGAAGAAGTGGAAGAGAAACGGTTTTGTTTTCTTCTCAAAAAGCAAATTTTCCTCATTGTTGAACGAGAACTATTTTCATCTTCAGTGCATATTTATACTCCTAATTATGGCCTAGTTTCTTTGGCTTTCAATCCATTCTCGATGTAGGAAGCTCTTTTTCAGTCCATTTAGGACGATGCAGGCCTTAGAAAGCTATAGATCAGCTCTCCGCTGTGATTTTGATATCTGTCCATTCGCAGTTAATTTAGACGCCATTTTCATTTTAAAAGCACTCTAAATTAAATTGCACAGTACATCAGTTCAACTAAAAGACGGTGAATTTAGTCTTCCTGGCGTCACAAGGAATACAGAAGAGTTATTTCCTTTTATTTGGGCAACGATAAACCTTGTGGAAAGTTAGCTCTAGGAGAGAATTGTATCAAGATTATCAGTGAAAGGTCAAATTCTGTGGCTATGTTTTTGCAAATCCAGACAGATATACGATCCTTCTTGTAGTTATCTTAGAAATTTTGGTAACCGATTTGTATCAAAATCAGTGTTCCTCCAAAACTGTGGAAAAGCGACGAGACAGTCGCCATTTCACAGACGACCTCTAGGCACTGCTCACAATTGGCTGCTAGTGTATGATCTCGTAGCCAGTCCGATTGCAACATTCAGAGTATTCTACTTATACTAAACAAACTCACGGCAACTCTTTTTGCCAAGTATACGATGCAGCATTAGTCAAAAGAGCAGCCATTGAAAACGTGATTATTGTGCTACATTATATTTTATCAACATTGCATTACTGTATCGGTCTGAACTGAGATGCTGAGTTCTATAGGGAGCTAAGAAGAAAAAAAAGACTGTAAAACACCTCTTACACATTATTTTGCTGATGCTTTATCTGTGCCCCATCAGATTAATATTTTGGACGCTGTTTGCATTTTTTCAAAGTAGCCTAACCATCCACCCAATAAATAATCAATGTAATCACAGAAAGAGCTCTGCAATGTAGATGTAATTGCCAAGGTAGCAAGCAAAGGATCTAAACCTGTTTTTCGATATTTTGAACGCTACCAAATTCAACTATTTTGTCAACAGTGTATAGTGAGAAAGCGCCAAGAGAAGACTTACAGACACAGCATAGAGAGATGGAACAACAGTTGACAAGCTTACAAGGACAATTTCTGGTAAAAGAGAGCGAAAAGGCTAACTTACAGGAACAAGTGGCTGCATTAAAACGACAGCTGAGCATAAAAGATCAGGAAGGGAATGAATTGGAGATGACTCTTTCAACAGCTCAGCGAACACTTAGTGAGATGGAACAACAGTTGACAAGCTTACAAGGACAATTTCTGGAAAAAGAGGGCGAAACGGCTAACTTACAGGAACAAGTTGATACCTTGGAACGACAGCTGAGTGTAAAAGACCAGCAATTGAATGAATTGGAGATGACTCTTTCAACCGCTCAGCAAGCACTGGAACATCAACGCCGACAGGTCACACCTGACTGGGTCATTTCCCGTGATCAAATTCAGTCGACAGATAAAAACCTTGGAAGGGGAGGCTGGGGAAGTGTTGTCGAGGGGAAGTACTGTGGCTGTTCTGTAGCAGTGAAGCAAATTCATGAGTTGATTCTTTCCCCACACAACCGTACTTTGTTTCAGCGAGAGATGGACATTGCTTCACGATGCCGCCATCCTTGTTTGCTGCAGTTTATTGGAGCAACTAATGACGAGGGAAGTCCTTTGTTTGTAACTGAGCTAATGGAATCAAGTTTACGAGCATTGTTAGAGCAGAGACCTCTCAATACAACAGAAGTCTCCATTATTTCTTTAGATGTGGCTCGAGCATTAAACTACCTTCACCTAAAGAAACCTTCTCCAATTATTCACCGTGACATCAGCAGTGCGAATGTGTTACTGTGGCGACAGGGTGACCAATGGCGAGGCAAAGTCTCAGATTATGGAACGGCAAATTTTATGCAACCTACCATGACAGTTGGCCCTGGAGCTACGATTTACATGGCTCCTGAAGCACGTACTCCAAATCAAACAGTTAAGGTTAGCTCTTACTTGCTTTAAGTTTGCCATCTTTCATTTAAGTAACGTGCACACATACACTGATGCACATCAATGTTAAAAAAGTTGAATAGACAAATTGAGTGATTCGTGCGTGAGATGAATTGCAAAATGATTAGAATTGCACCAAAATGAAAAAAAGGTAATTTGGTATATGTCAGGAAGTATTACATGACTGTGTTCATGAAATGGCTAGAAGATTGTTAATAGCATCCCTTCTTGACAACGTGGTCTAATGTCGAAGTGCAATTTCTTCGGTAATCTAGCTAAAAGCGAGCCAAAAATGCAACAGGTTAAAAGCTGAGGGATGATCCTCCGGAAAATGTGACGACCTGCAAATAGGTGTTACCGTTTTAGCATGTATTTTCCACGGATGATAAGCCATCTTAATGGCAATTTGCAAAAACCCTTGTATTATCTGAATAAAAACAACTAACTTTATTAGCATAGTGCTGGAAAGCTTTTGCAAACTAAAATTGAACTAAAACAGTAACGATTATGGTGAGCATATAATAAGGTTATGATGTAGCAAACAAGTTAAATCGGTTTGATTTCAAAGAAGAATACTGCATAGATCGAAGCAAGATGAAATCTTTAAGTCTTTAGCTCGCCGTTGAATTGGCGTAGTGTTTAAAAGAAACCACAGAGTAGTTTGGTATTCCATAATAAATGACTATTCATGCATTTTACCACGCTGGAAGTAGATATCTTCATGTGTTATATATGTTTTGAAATCGTTACGTATAGGTTGATGTGTACAGTTTTGGTGTTCTTCTCTGTGAAATGTGCATCCAGGAATCACCAGATCCTGAAAGGCGTGATGAGCAAATCGCGATGGTCACAAACCGCAGGCTTCGACCCTCATACGGAGATGTGTGCAATCAGATCCCGAGGCGAGACCAAATATGGAAGAGATCATCCAGGAATTTGAAAAACTAGTTTAATGGCAGGTCAAAGCTACATTGTTTTGCTCAAACTACATGTCAGTGTGATTATCGTAGTCTAGTGTGTCTTGTTGGAACGAGGTTTCTTTTCCATCTTACACAATAGTAATGTTTGAAATAACTGTATAATGGCGAATTAAACGAGTTTTTCGTTTAGGTAAATGACCATTACATGTAAGTATGTTATCAAGAAAACAGCTTTGAATTTTTAAGAGAGATCTTGTAACATTTCTTGCAGGTGTCATATTCCTTTTAACATGTTTATACACAAAGTAACGCGGAATGAGTTAGTAGGATCTCCAGTTGAACGGTGACTTTGTGTAAGAGATCTCCCGGACGAAGTGATTATAGCAAAGATTTTATGATGATTTGAAATAGTATCAAGAAAATGATTAACAGAAAGATTCATTGTTACCCGAAGGATACTCGTGATAAAGAAGTTTTTAACAGAGGGTAACAGTTTTTAACAGTTTTAACTGATCGTGTGATTACACGCCCATATAAAGCTGTCAACTGCAATTTTTCAAGAACCTTCTTGATACATCAATGCATAATCATATAATCTTATGATACATTTGATGTGCCGCATTTCTGTAAAGTTTTCCGAAACTTATTAAGTTTGCATTCTTATTAACCTCCTATCCAACAGAAGACTGTACTAGCTCTTACGAAAGTATGGGGTTTAAAAGTGATTAACTTTACTGAATAACTAGTTATAATACCCTAATTATAATCATAGGCAATTAGATTGAACCGTTTGTTAATTTTTCTAGGATTTAGTTATTTCCATTAAAGTAGATTATAATTTTCCTTTCTTTTATTATTGTACGGTGGAAGGGTTTTTTGTTATTTGTGTCTATGAAAGACCAAAAATGGATGTTTACTGCATAAAAATAGGTGTTTGATTCTCTTGTTACACCAAAAAAGTAGATAATTTTAGGCAGTTGTAAATTAAGGGCCTGCTCAAATGGAAGGTGCTATTGCTAGTTCTAGGATCATTCTAGGACTAGGATCTTTGTCTCATTAGTTCAATTTGGCATGACGACCTGCCCGCCTAACCCATTATAACACCCAATTAAAGGTTTTAGTACAATGACATAGCAATTTTTAATAAATTAGACAGGTCAATTGTTTAGGTTTCCAGCGATGAAATTACTTGTATGAATTCGTGATCGAATAGGGTATAATGTAGGAATTAGGGTTCCCAGCCGTTGTTTTCTATAATTATTAAGGAAAAGTACACACACACGTCTGCAAGGTCAGGGGACACTTGTCCACTGACGGTAACTCCCTCCAAAGCTTTCATCATTTCACCTTCTCGTTTGTTCTTCTCCTTTTCTTTCATGATCTGCACAGCTCGTTCAGCGTTCAACAGCGCACAGTCCAGGATGTCCAATGTCATTTCTTCGATTTCCGGATTACGTTCCTTGTTTTTTTCGGTGTAGTTCGACATGAAGAATGTGTCTCTGAGATAACTTCCGGTGGCGGCTAATGCCTCGTTAAGGGCGTCTTTGTAGCGTTCCTGATTCTGCAGTGTGTCACGGTGCGTGATAACAGTGACGGGTGCAATTCCTTTAAGAAACGTTAAAGAGAGTGAAACGTTAACTGTGTCATGTCGAAGAAAGAAGACGGCTTTTCTCTTCCTTAGCCTTCCAATAACAGGATCATCCTCAAGCTATGTCCTCGAGCTGATTTCATATCCTAAACCCATAAACCATTTTTGGTACCGAAGACATTCCTGAAGATGATCACTGTAAAAATCGCATTATCGCATCAAATTTAGTTGAAAAGGGTTGGCTTTGCAATGTTCTTTAGCATATTAAATTCAGTGCCCCCTTTCTAATAAGCGCTCCCCCACTCTCCCGCCCCCTCTTCGAATCTTTTTTTATTAACAAGCGGCCCAGTGTATTCTAATAAGAGCACCTATTCCCTATTCTAGTATTATAATATTACCGTACCTTCAGAGTGAGGGATAGTATTGAGACAACAAAGGATGTATAGTTTTGGTGACATAATCCGAAGATTTACGGTACATACAGTTTGAACCCGCAAATTCAAACTCGCTTATTTCCGTTCTTTCCAATTCCACGTTATTTTGAACTCACACCAATTTCTCTTGGATTTTATATTTTCTTTTGGTCGTTTGCTTTTAGCTGGTTCGAAGTCGGTTATTTCGAACTCCCCGCTGTTCCGAACTGATTTCTGTTTCTCTTGGCCTTAAATTCGAGCCCGTTTATTCCTAACTCCAAGAGAGGCCCGCAACCCTAATCTTGACAGTGACCAGCGGATTGCGTATTACGCGTGCGCGCCACGTTTACACTTTAAGGGTTAATAGCTATTACACATTAGTATCACCCAACTAGTGGACTAATGCAAATCCTGCATTCTGATTGGCTACGCTACTAGGGGACTATTATCAATAGTCATCGAGTAGCGAAATTCGCCGGTTTTTCTTTCGATTTTTTCCCCAAATAAATATTTCTTCAACTTGCATTTGCTAACTTTATTATTGCCTTTTCTGTCCGACTAGTCGGGTGATACTAAAACAATTAGACCCTTCGCCCTCAAGGGCTATTGACCCGTAACCCAATCTATTCCTTAACAATCCAGCGTTATCATGTTAAGATTTCAGCGAAATGGAAGAACCAGAATTAGAATTTTTGTTTTGTCCTTGCATCATTGCTTGACGCACCAAAGTAGCCACGGGCGCCCATAGCAACCGAAAAACACGACAAACACAAACCGACGTGTCGGCCAACAATTCCAGAATTATTGCCTGAGAGCTAAACAGTTAATGGAAACATCTTTTTCGAACTTTCCTTACGTGATTTAGATGAAAAAAATAACCTCGGCGGGCTAGAAAAGAGAACGAAAGAAAAAACAGAACAGACAGCATAACAACGGGATAATTAATCACCGCATGCCATTCGGCGCGAAAACGAAAATAAAGCTTGCTTCGGGATAATTTCACCTTAAAAGCCAGCAAATGGTCCTAAATTACTCTCTGTATCCTTACAAATGCCCTGACTTCCATCTCTGAAAGATTTTGCCTCAATTTTGAGCAAATAAACATTTCTCCGTGACCGGCCATTTTCTTTCCTTGAAAATTTAATTAAGACGGATTCCGCTTAAGGTCATTCCTCACATTTGCACTGCGTATCCTTCCTTCGTGCACCGGCACAATGAAAACATGGCGGATTTGCCTTGATATTGAGCTCTGGTAGTTGGGAAATGGCTATAGCTCACCAACGAGCACGGGCACCCCGACTTTTTTCAGTCATTGTAATCAACTTATCATAAACTTTGCTTGAGGAAAGACTAATCTGATTTCTATTGCTGAAAGTTGAATAAATAACGAAAATAGCAGGTAAACTGTGGTCTTTTCCATTTTGCCGTATGGTAACCATGTCAAGAAATTTGGTTGAAATTTTAATCAAGAATTCAGCTTTCTGTCTAAATCAAACTCAAAAATTTTATTTGTGTCCGACACAATGTATTGACTCCAGTTTAATTCGTGTTCTCATGAGGCTCGGTCACAAAAATTAACAATTATTACTGGGAATGCGTTCTTCTAATTAGCAGTAAATAATGCCAATATGGGTCATTTTCAATGCCTCAGTGCTCCTTAATGAGCATGGGCACCCCCCATAAGTACTCATATGATAAATATTCAGTGGGCAAAGTTTGAACGAAAATCTATTGTCAGTTTTATTTCAGGGAAACTACCTTAAGGTTCGAGCTGAAGTGCAAAAAATTATTTATTAAAAATCTACTCATAGCACGGTAACTTTATGAATACTATTTAAAGCACCTCACTGTAATTCATTTCTCTCGGTGACCCCGCGATTAAATCCCCAAGCATTCTCGATAAATTTGATGTCAAACCTCAAAAGAATGCTTAATGTCTGCGCTATTGTGAATTTCAACTAACACGAACGTCCGTTTTAGTAGAAATATGATTACCTTTAAGTTCAGTTTTCTCTCCCGAAATCAGTTTGAGAGCTAAAATCTCGATAAAATCTTGCTCATACATTTCTTCAAAATATTACCATACTATGAGGATTTTTTGGTAACTTTATTTTTGCCATTTTTGCTCGAATGTGCTGCGGAAATCATCGATCTTAATTAGCTAACTTGACAAAACTGGTAAAAGTAACGTCAATTTTCTGTCACGCTTTCAATAGAGTGGTCTTTCCGTATCCAATTTCCTTTACAGACAAGGCACGCATTACTATCTTCTCTGCCCATGCCCAACATCTTAAACAAAAGCTCTTCAAGGCATTCAGGCCCGCACTAACCTGAGGTTACTACTAGTTTAACTCTGTATATTTAACTCCATTATCAAGGCCGAAAAATGAACATCATCATACCAGCTGAAGTTGTCTGCCAATTTGACATCCGCCAATTCGACTGGCTGAAACTGTCTGCCAATTCGAATAAAAATTCAGCAGTTGAATTTTTACAGCATAAAATCAGTTAAATATCCTTACCAATTGTTCAAGAACATTCTCTAGCTGCATTCAAAACAATAAAATATCTAGTATCTAAAATTACAAAATTTAGGTAATTAAAATTCAATGTTCCTCACTTGTTTATTAAATTCTAGGCCTCCAGCTTTTAAACGTAATTCATTTGGAATACTATTCCATTGTTTTACGGCGAAATATGTAAAAGAGTTTGATCCATGCTTTGTAGTATTTACCTTTGGCAGTGATAGCGTATTATTGCCTTTTCCGAAAGTGAATAACTCGTCACGTGATTTTTCAACTGACACCAATTTGATATTATTTTGAAGTTTACCGTCTTCTTAGTCCCTATCAGTGGCTTTTACACCCATCTCAATGCAATTGCTATCAAAAACTTATATTGGCTTTTCCGGAAGTGGTTAACTCGTTGATAGCGCTGTTGGGAATGGAGACGGTCACTGTATGATTACAATCGTCTGTCAAATGGCAAAGTAAACAACTGATTTAAGAGCGGCGGTTGCGTCAATTGTTCCCTTCTGTCCGACGGTTGATGGTCGTTGATGGTAATGTTTTTTCCCTAGTTTCGTAATTTCCATCTCACGGACTAAGAAAACAGTACGCTTTCAAATGATACCAAGTTGGTGTGAACTGAAAAGTCACGTCTTTCTCTTTCGGAGAAGCCAATATGAGTGAAAGCTATTTACACACGATGTTCAAAGGAAAGTTTTCGATAGTAATTGCGTTGATCATGAGATGGGTGTAGAAGCCGATGAGATGGACTAAGAGGACGGTAAGCTTCAAAATAATTAAGTTAAGGTTAAAATATTCCTGAAAGACGCTTAATGGCGGTACATGGTGTTTAAATAACATACACACTTATATTGCCTTTTCCGGAAGTGAATGTCTCGTCACGTGACTTTTCAATTGACACCAACTGGATATTATTTTGATATTATCTTGTTTTATACTGCCATAAAGCGTCTTTCAGGAATATTTTAACCTTAACTTGTAAGTTTAAAAGACGCTACGCAGTTTCTTCAATACTACAAGTTTCAAAATAATATCAAGTTGGTGTCAATTGAAAAGTCACGTGACAAGTTATTCACTTGTGGCCCAAGACAGTTTTTGCGCGCGTTCTTGCTGATGCAGTTAACAGTTGCTCGAAAAATTGAGGCCGATTGCTTTTGCACAAATTTATCGATTTCTAACGATCCAGTCGTTAGAATTTCAAGAAATTTGGCAAAAAAATAGCTCAGAAACCACGTGGATGATCTATCACAAAAAATCTGAATATTGACATAGGGATTTTTTAATAACACAGAAAACAATTTACGGCGAATTACGAAAATCGCCTATGTCAAAATATTATTACAACAGTATTGACAGAAGGGATTTAATGTCATTCGTAGTGGGTAAACAATGGAAACAACCAAACGACTGGATTTTTTTAAATAACAAAAACCATTTCTTTAAGTCTTGTTTTTAACCAACTCCGTTGCCATGGCAACAGCACACACCCTAGTCAAAATGCGAGAATAAATACTTTTGTGATTAACCTTGACTCTTACAAAAAAACGGGCGCCAAAGCAGTAAAACGTTTAAAAGTAATGGCGAATTATGCATAGGCACTTGAAAACTGTGTTCGGCCACCTTAAAGTGCCTATGAAGTAAAAAATAATTACCGCTTATTTGAAAGGCCCTTCCGAGTATAGAAGAATGGCGTTTTTCTTTTTAGAATATCTGTTTTCGTTTTAGAGATATTTACGGTTTTGTGAGTAAAGTGTTGACGTCATAGGTGGTTTCACTAAAACACTAAAACACTCAATCAAGAATATCTCTAGAAATATTAAAGCAGTGTTCTTCAAACTTGGCATCAGGACTGTACATCACAAAAGAAGCAAAATGACACCTGTCGTATCGTTGCCATGACAACAGTTATGCCGCTGGTCCTGTTTTAATTGAGACTAAAATTCCCAGATTATATCCTAAAGAAGGATCATCTACTCACAACAATCTAATGGGGAGAGTTAAGACAGTATGGGAACCATGTGTGTGCCGAGCTAGGCCCTCTGTCCCACTTTAAAAGATTGCAAATGGGGATATTTGGTTTTTCACAGAAAGAGACTGGAGCCAAGAGTGTTGCCATGACAACAACTTAGTAGGTGTCATTCTGTTCCTTTTGTGACGTACGTTTTGGGTGTCAGGTTTGAAGAACACTGCTCCAATATTTCTGGAGATATTCTTGATTGAGTGTTGTACTGTTTTAGTGGAACCACCCATGACGTCATCACTTTCCTCATTTGCATAATACAAAAACGTAAATATCTCTAACAATAAAAAAAATATTCCCAAAAGGAAAATGCCATTGGTCTTTACTTTGAAAAGCCTTTCAAATAAGCAGCAATAATTTTTTACTTCATAGGCACTTTAAACATGATGTTCAAGGGAAAGTTTACGATAGTAATTGTGTTGAGATGGGTGTAGAAGCCATTGAGATGGACTAAGAAGACGGTAAGCTTCAAAATAATATCAGATTGGTGTCAATGAAAAAGTCACGTGACGAGTGTTTCACTTCTGGAAAAGGCAATATAAGTATGTTATTTAAATGCCATGTTCAAGGGAAAGTTTTCGATAGCAATTGCGTTGAGATAGGTGTAAAAGCCGTTGAGATGGACTGAGGAGACGGTAAGCTTTAAACTGATACCAAGTTGATGTGAATTGAAAAGTCACGTGACGAGTTATTCACCTCCGGAAAAGCCGATGTAAGTGCCAGTCCGGGCCATTACCAGAAATGGATATATCGTGACGTCATGAGAAATGGCAGTATGGCCGCCAAAGCTAGGCACACTATAGAAAGTCCCTTCCGAGCTCGGCTAGTGAAGCGTCTTCGAGCTGCGAGGCGAAAACCTCACTTTTTTGTGCTAATAGTGCTCTGGTTTTTACACGACAAGACGCCAAATAGATGGAAAAATCAGGTACGTTGCAATTTTTTCCCTCTTTGAAAAAAATATGTCGTTAATGTCTAAAATATTTGCTTTCATTTGGTGGTATTTTTGTATTGGTCCACGACTGGGTCGCTTAGTCCAAGGTTTTTGAAGATAAAATTCTATAGTCTCGCCACATGCGTTTGTTATTGACCGATCGCGCGGACCATGCTTGCTGTGGACCTGATTTTTCAAGCTGTGTTTACCTTATTCCCCGACAGGCAATGGAAAAGCACAGCGATTTCCTCAAGAAACACTGTAGATTGTGTGGTAAAAATCTTAAAAAGGAATTATTTGGAGCGGTCCTCAGTGAAAAGGTCCACGTTAACATAGCAAATGATACCAGTAAAGTACATCCCGAAAGTTTGTGTGCAGTATGCAAAGCAAAGTTATATCGGTTAACTAGTTTGAATAAAGAAGATGAGGCTGTGGTAGAGACAAAAAAAGAGTTCGGTGAAAGTTTTTTTAATGCCCAGTTAATACAGCTCGATACAGCTGTAGTAGTTCAGGAACAGCTGCAAAGCCTAGTTGCAGTGAAGGTGGTCAGCAGTTTTGTAGTTATCAATGCATTTCCATGTAGGCTTTTAGCAGTGCAGAAGTTGTGATTTGTTGAATGTGGCCAATTTATACTTATAAATATTAATAGAGTTTTTCTTTGCTAGTAATGTTTCTGAAATTCCGAATACATCTCAGTGTACTTTTCAGTCCTGGTCACTTCAGTTAGCATGAAGTCCTTCATTTTCAGTTGCTTATTGTGTTAGAGTGGGATGCGTGGTTAGTGTTGTGTTGTCATTAACGGATATATTTCAGAAAGTTATTTTTTGTACTTGTACATACATGTACAACATTATTTCCCAGTCACAAAATTAGAGCTTTCCTGCTGTTTGCTACAAGGTACAACAAAACTTGGCTGAAAATTTAAATATAATTTGCTAATTTAATTTATTTGCTTATTTTGAACAAAAGTACAGCCACAAAAAGTCCCCTTTAAATACAGATCTATCAATTCTAGATTTATCAATATGGATAAAAAATATACCTGTTTTTTAAAATACTTGTTCATACATTTGCAATAATGGTATCCAACACATGTTGTTAGAAGTACTGAAAATTAATAAGCTTTCTAGGAATTTAAGTATCTATAAGTACGTTTAAGTATGTATATTTCAAGCTTTCCAATAAGAATATCTCCAGCAGGGCTTTGTAATTTGCACATGTGCTTTTCTTGTTGAAATCAAAATATTGAAAATATGTATAGCATTCTGAAAGTGAATTTCTTGAATATCTAGTTGTAACAAATAAAGCATGGACTGTTTATGTGATGTTCTGTGATTGTGTTGTGTGTGTGTGTGTGTGTTTTTTTTTTTTTGCGGGGGTGGGGGTGGGCCGACTGACTTAGTCATGAAAGGTCTTGAAATAGTATCCCATCATGGAGGGAGTAGTCACAAAAGGTCTTGAAATACCTTGCAAAATGCGTAAATTTCAGCCATACCCATGTGCCCTCCTGAATACATGGTGGTAACAACTGAGATATGAAAGGATAGATTGGGGTGGTGGTTGAGGCCTAAGTTTTTCACCTGAACAGCTCCGGAGATTTTCCTAAATGGCGATACTGAAACCAGAACATCAACATACCATAACAAAATGCATTAATGATCAACCTATTGTTTGTCATAACTAAACTGTGCTGCATATTAGCTCCTTCTCTGACAACTAACTCTTGAGCACCAACTCGCTTCCCTAGTGATTTTATATCACGTGGAGCAGAATCGAGCAATTTCTTAAGGGAGAATTTTTGAAATGATCGGAAATTGTAGAGAGAACGTGAATTACAAAGAATCGATTGAAAAGGGCTCGTATTTCAGTGCAAATCAAGTAGAAAACTAAGAGAATTCGCTAGAATTGAACATCCGCCATCTTGTTAGCATTCTCTTCCGGTTACTTCCAAATAAGGATTAGCGTCCGCCATCTTGTGACGTCAAAGCGCTCATGCTTTCCTTGCGTGCTCGCCTCGGTGCTTTGTTTTGGTGTTCTCGCCCTTCATTAATCGTGATTAGTTTCGGATTTTGGCGGCTATATTTTGTATAGTTTTGGACAACAGAACGCTTGGTAATACCGTTACAAATATGGCCGAGTTTGAACCCTATAGGCCCTTTGCAGTTTACGATCACATGGTACAAAAACCGCCATGCTGGACAGCAAACTGCCCACTGGGACCTCCAAAACAAAGCAACTTAACTAAATATTCTTTTGTTTTGGATATTCCAGTGGGCGGTTTGCTCTCCAGCATGACGGTTTTTGTACCATGTGATCGTAAACTGCAAAGGGCCTATTCTTTCGAACCCATGCGAGATTTCTCGGATTCCGATGGAGAGAACACAGCCGACGGTGAGAACGAGCTTGCAAGGAAGGGAAATACCTCTTGGTGTAATTGCCAGCATTGTGAAAACTGGGATAATCAGCAGGAGAGAGAGTATGTTTGCTGCCAAGAGATTGACAAAGCCATGACAAAAATATCAGGTGAAATGTTCTTGATTAAAAGGATAATAAATTTCATGAAACGATTCATTCATTGTTTTGAATTAGTCCTTGTATTTTCGCTAGTGAAAAACCTGCCATTTGTTTTCAATTTGGCATTGCTGCATTTTTATTATATGGCTTAGATTTAGAGGACGATCTCCCTATTGGCTGTATAAGTCGTCACCCTGATTTCGAAACTGTGTGTTTGCGAAGAGAAGTGTTGGAGACGGCCATTGTTGGTTTGAGTCAGGCTCGTAACATACGAGCGCCACGGGAACTTGCTAATGTGTACGTACCACATATATAACATTGTAAATCGTTTTGCTCTTTTACTGGGATAATGTAGATTAGATCAATGGACCACTTTCGATATATTAAAATTCAGTTTAGCAGCGAGGCTTAGAGGACACAAACAAAGGAAATTGAATGAACATGTTTATTCATTCCTTTTGTTTGTGTCCTCTAAGCCTCACTATCAAGCTGAATTTTAAGATATCGAAAGTAGCCTATTAGCCACAGGTACCAAATTCGGTAAAGGATATTAAAACGTTTAATTCTCATCATAATATAAAACTTATTTTGAGATACGTGATTAGCCCTATCAAAGGAAAGATATATAAAGAAGCAAACACTACAAGAATCCATTTAGTAACTTTAGAGTTAGTGAAAGAATTGTTCGCTCATTGATTTCAGTCGACTACATTTTACACACATGGCCATTGCCTAAATGTATTGTATTTCAGCGAAATGAAATTAATAAACAGAAGCTACTGACATTTCTGTGTAACTGCACCCCGATCAGCGGGTGATAGCTAGCAAATTGTCACGGCAATTGCACTGACCTTTCAGCCTCCCTTTCCATCATGCTTTGAGCAAAGTTAAAAAGATTTAGCAATACACGTTTCATTCGTATGTTTTCTTTTTGCAGCAATTATCGTTACGCAACTTACCGCCAGTTTACTTGGCGGGTACATAACAGACTTGGGAGATACGTGAGAAAAGTAATCCCTGCTTGTGTGGTGAAAGCAATACGAGCCGTGTATCCAAACGCAGATGGGAATTACACGGGCTTTCGCACCCCTGATGAAAGTTACTCAGAAGTGGAATTATCTTGGATACAGGAGATTGTTAGAAATTAAATATAAGTCATTCAGTTAGTTTCCTGTATTAAAACGCGATCTGTGCGCCTCTAGGAAGTCGTTCTTGGGTGGCATGGGGGTGGGAGCGATGTTCGCAGCTGCGGGTTTGGGAGGTAGCGGGGGAACTTCAATGTCACCTTTCTTGAATGCAAGGAGAGAAACCATTAAATCATTTTAAAATGCGAACGATTTTTCCTCGTATTGCGGCTTTGCAACCCACCCAACACTTCCCTTGGGGGATACAAATTTGTGTTTCCTAGTACCCTCTTTGGTTTGGCCTTGGCTCCTTCCCACGTTGTGGTTGTGGTCAAGAACAGCTAACTGGGTGCGAGCCCTCATGCCATCATATGAGTAGTGCTGCACTTTTTGACAGTACTTCTTTGCCATGAGACCATGATACATTTCTAAAATGCCAGTGTGGATAAACTCTGCTAGCATGTCGATGTCCTTTAGAAGCGACTTGTTCAAGGCCACCTCCTTCAGGGCATCATGAGCAGGGCTTCCAACCTTTAACCAGTCTTTCCTTCTCTCTGTTTCTCTTGGGATGGGTGGGTGTGCGCACTGGTGGAAATGCTGACATTCGTCCCGGTGGTGGATATTAGCTGTGTGGTAAACGATGGATTTCCAGTGTTATGAGAAAATTCGCCGTTTCACAGTCCATTTCTTGATATTTGGAAAATTATAGAAAAAAACCACAGTAACCTCTTTCCAGTTTACGACCAGGATTTAAATATTATACTTTGTACTTTGCCGACTCTTTGTACACCTGTACGTGTGCAACACCGACTTTCATTTAGTACACAAATAGTTTCGTTAGCGGTGCATTTAGGTTTCTTTCGGCATTAAGATCTATCTTCCGTTCCTCGGAGTTTTCCAGCTTGCAACTACTTACACTAATGAAGTTTTATGAGTTTCCTTGATAGTTTAGCCAGCTGAACTATATTCCAGTAATGAAGTTCTATTCATGGGTTAAGTTTTC
>JAHPZR010056012.1:135000-138231 GCA_019787425.1 Platygyra sinensis | reverse complement strand
GTTGATTCGCGATTTAAAACCAACGCTTAATGAAAATGTTGGCAGAAAGAAACTTCTTCTCTACTAGCCATTTATATTTTTCCAGCAGATTTAACTAGGTCTGTTTATTTTCTTTTTCGATTCATTGTCATTACTTTCCTTATTTGGTGTTAGCCTTCGTGTTTAAATTTAATTGTAGTTTTGGTAACCGTTACTTGTGATGATGTATTCGAAACGTTAAGTTCATAAATGAAAGTTTTTACAACATGCGTTGTCTCGTTATGTTTATAACCGCAATTTGCTTGTTATTTTTACTCAAGTTGAAATGGCCGAAGAATAAGAGTGTCAACAATGAACCAATCAGAAAGCTAGAATTGCGTTATCTGAGCTTGAGAATTTAATAATAAATATGGGTTATTGACCAAGTGTGAGGTCAAGATGGCTGAATATTGGCCAAGTTCTTTTTTTGCGTGTTTATGGACCGAGACGAAGTCGAGGTACATAAACTCAAAAAAAAAAAAAAAAGAACGATTTGATTTCCTGGTCCGTCAGGGGTCCGTCTCGATCAGCTTCAGCTACCTGCGGTACCAGGCCTGTCATCACTGTATTATGTGCAAAAATGTAATAAAGTTGTCTTGTCTTGTCTTGTCATCTTGCCCGCCTTAGGAGCTAGCCATATACTAATTATTATTATCACTTTTGCAACTAGAGAGCCTTTACTAGGGCTGCCTTCGCTTTTGATGATATGTTTATAGGATGTGTATAATTTGAATTTAAATACTGTACATACGACTGTTGAAAAATTAACGTTTCGAGCATTTTATTGCACTCCACATTTATGAAAGTAGTCAACATATTTATCTGCAAATTTGATAATGAACAATCATACAGTATTTTGTTAATATTCTGTGTAACAGCCAACACATTGTAGGTTATTAAACTTGTGTAATTTTTGAAAAAAATACAATACAAAACAAAACAAAACAAAAAAACAACATCAACAAAACAGGTCACCAGAAACCATTACAATAATAACTAAGCTTGCAACAATGTATTTGTCGATCCCGTGGCTGGTTTGTTAATTTGTATCTGACAAACCAAAAAATTTATTCAGTACTGAGAATTCACTGACGTGCAAAATGCTTCTCGAAGACGGCGAAACGGGAACTCGTAGATGCAAGACCTTCAATTGCTGCCCGAGATGGCATGCACCTCTTTAGAACCTCTATTTTGATTCGTTCTTGTTGATCTGCACCTCTTTTGTTGTTAGGAAAAGGGGCATTGTATGTGTTATTTACCCATTGTCTCGTCTGGCCAATTATAAAGACCCTTGTAAACGGTGCGTGCTCGCCTCATGGGCTGCTTGATGCTGCTGGAAGATGGCGAGACTCGAAGGTGACGAAACGCGACCTCGTGGTTGCAACACCTTCAAATGCTGCCTGAAGGTGGTGAAGCTCGAAGCAGTGACGAAACGCGAACTTGTACATGAAAGACCTTCAAATGCTGCTGGAAAATGGCGAAGCTCAACGGTGACGAAACGCGAACTCGTAGATGCAAAACCTTCAAATGGTGCTAGATGCTGAAGAATGCAAGTTGAAGAAAAATTTTATCGGGGTAAAAAAGGAAAGAAAAACCGACGAATTTCGCTACTAAATACTGTATGATTGTACATTATCAAATTTGCTTAGGGGAGCAGGGATGGCGCAGTGGTGAGAGCGCTCGCCTCCTACTAATGTGTCCCGGGTTCGATTCCAGGACCCGGCGTCTTATGTGGGTTGGGTTTGGTGTTGGTTCTCTTCCTTGCTCCGAGAGGTTTTTCTCCGGGTACTCCGGTTTTCCTCTCTCCTCAAAAACCAACATTTCCAAATTCCAATTCGAACTGGAATTGTCAAGCACTTATGAGCCTCTGGCTCGGGTGATTGCGCAAGCACTCCCTGTGTTTGACATTAAATTTGCATTTACCTTTACATTTTTTGCATTTACATTTACATTGCGAAGCTGGAAGGTAACGAAATGCGACCTCGTGGTTACAAGTACCCGACAACACCGTGCGCGCCTAGTTTCGTCAAATCGAGAATGCCTCGCCCACTACAAACACACTTGTTTTGTTTTCAACAAATATTCTTTGTCCTTTTATGTATACACCCTGGGAATGTTAGGGTGCCTCCTTGGGCAATTAATTCTTGCCACGGATTTTAAAACACCAAATGACTACGGTCCCATCTGGAATTTTCAGTTAATTCAATTGGACAGAATCAGGTGCACAACAAATGAAAAGCTAATGTCTTTCATCCCCATAATAACCATACTGTAAAACATTTTAATATTTCATTGCTTTAATTACAGGCTAACGCACTCGAATTATCGGGATTTACCTGCACGAGTTCACTAACAATGAACGAGAAATTTCAATACCGCACGAGGCCGCCTGTGCGGTATTGAAAATTTCAAGTTCATTGTTAGTGAACGAGTGCAGGTAAATCCCGATAATTCACGAGCAATGAGTGCGTTAATATTTTCATTATCCAAATTATATAAACTGCAAACAAAAGTCGTGTTCAAACTTTGAGTCAGCCGAAACCATGGTGTAATGACTGTGGTGTATTGATTTTATACCACGGCTATTACACCACAATAATGACGTCAAGGAGGTTGTTTCGTCACAACCCAGTATCACGTGGTACACATAAACTAATCAGAAAATCGGAATTCGTACAGTGTATTGAAGTTGAATAATAATTTTGCATATCTCTAACCAATAACACTTGAGTTATTGAAGCAGGTTGAAGATTTTGTATAAACTGCAAATTGTAAACAAATAGTTTTGAGTCAACTTTTGCCGAAAACCTCACGTTTTAGAAAAAAAAAACCCTTATATGGGCTGTATAGGTGTGTGCGGCCCCAAATTGTATGGTTTTTCATCTATTTGGTCAGTAGGGTATCAATTTTAGATGATTTTGGCCGTCTTTTTATTTTTTCATAAATAGGATATGGGTTTTGCAAACTAACCTTGATATGGGTATGTTTTTAAGAAGAAGCCACTTTTCATCATTAGGGAAGGCACGTTTTTAACTGGTTTGGGGAGGGGGGGGGGGTGTTTCAGGGTATTTTAGAATTTTTTTGAGAAAAAAGTCGTGGCCCTCCAACCTCCCAGATTGGATTAATGCATGACCCTTCACAAATACTCAAACAAAAGCATTTGACCCTCCCCCGCCTCCTCCAACACAAAAATAACCGGAAGTTAAAATAACT
>JAHPZR010056012.1:112500-130000 GCA_019787425.1 Platygyra sinensis | reverse complement strand
AATGTTTCATGTAATGTGTCACGTAGGAGAAACCTCAGTAAAACTTTATTTGTATGACGTAATAATTTGCCATATATGAAGCACTTACCAGAGGATTTTAGCGTTTTCTCATAGTGTCTGTGCTTCGCACTAGACACAACAAGAAGTTTAAAATAAACTTAAAACCGCGCTTTTTTAACTCTTTTGCGCTCACAAAAATATTACGTTATATTTAGCAACAACGTTTTGCGAGAAAACATTACCCGGAAACAATTTAAAAGATGGGTAGGACTTGTTTCCATATATATCTCAAACTGCCCTTGGATACCTTGTGATGCGCACACGAGGTAATTACTGATTATAGGCCTAAGCGCTGAAAATACTGATTAGGGTTAGGGTTAATGCAAGGGGTTAATGGTTAGCTTCTTTATAGCGTTCGGGTTTCCATATGGTACCGCGCTTTAAAACTCACGGTTACTCACACTGTCCGACTGCGCGTTTGTTATCTTTTTAATCTGTACGCAAACGTTCAGCTCGTGAAACGTGATATAGTTACCGCCGTCATCTACTGTTACATAACAACCGACTTTAATTACGCGAGACGTGACTCTCGCCTTTCAGCATATGAAGGTGTTATGTTTCAAAGGGTTTGTACTTTACTTCACTTAATAATTTTACAGCAGATAAATATATGTATATACAAACATATAAATAAATAGCTGCTGGAAGACCTAGCAACAGGAATGAACTTCCTTGGTGATAAAGGGCACCAGAAATGATATATGTTAAACAAGAACATGAATAAAATATACATAATGACAGGCAGTATATTATAAAACGATTGTAGCAAAATATTATGTGGCACAAAAATAATGCTGACTGAAATTAAATAACAACAGGAGCCATAATCAGGGACGGAGACCGTAAGCGCGCGCCATTTCTAGTAGAATTGGGGTTGGCGCCATGATATGGGACAATTTTTCTATTTTTTGAACAAATTGCGCCATCGCCTGCGGCACACGCGCGTACAATGCTGCGAGGATTTTCTTGGATGTCGCGCAGGGGAAATGGCGTCCGAAATCGTTTATGCTTTTAATTTGGCCCACAACTCAACGCCTTTATGGGTGTTGGAATTTTTCTTAAGTATTTCCGCCGTAAGTTGCTCCAGTTTGAGTCAAGACAGTGCCGAATTTAGGTATGTCCCGCTTGATATCGCTGACCAAGTTGAGTTCCCTGCTCCTTTTACAAGAACTTCACATTACTCCACTCAACTTTTTTAATAACACAGAAAAAAAAAACTAGTTGGATATGTTTGGATATGGCAGCGCTAAGGCCCAATAAGTGACAATAGGTTTATGTCAGTAGATGCTGCTTAGTTTTGTTTGTGTAAAAATCCAATAAATTTTCTGTTGTCGATGAATGAGAGCAGCCGCCGATGCGTGTTTTGCACAGCTACTAAAACATGACAAATTGGACTTCGTACTTTGGTGTGAAAATGTACATCAAACTCATATAATATCTCTAGTTTCTGAATATGTTTAAGGTTGACTAATGTTTGAGAACATATTAAAAGCTTAGCTGAAAATATGTGAATACAGCAGAAATAATCAGAAAAGTTACGATGACGCTATAAAGATTTCGATTGAATCAAAACTCCCTGTCTATTTTTTTTTTCGCAGTGTTAAGTTTCACTATGTGAAAGAAACACACATGATGTTAGTAGCCTTTTGGAGAATGTTGGTAAAATTTGTTGTAGTATCTCAGCACAAAAGACAACGAAACAAATCTTTTTCCCGATTTGTTCACAATCTGAAAACACCGACTCGGACTTGAAAGTGAACGCGCTGCACTATGCAAATGAATTACTCGTACGCGCCAAGACTTGCCTTAAAAACTTTTGCAAACTCGCCAAACGAGCAGAAACAACAAGAAACTATCAAACACAGGTTTTGGTTATGATAAAGCATTGTTTGGCAAACTCACAAATTAACTCAATACCGGAGTAAACAGTTTTCTTACAGAACTTTTCTCTACAAAACAAACACAAAAGTTTACGGGAATAACTAGCCGGCGAACGGATTTTATTCATTTACAGCGCGAAATTAAAGAAATTTTCGACCCTGAAAAACACACCTTTTCCATTAAATCAGAGCATAAAAGTCCATAGAAGAGCCCTGGTTCTTCTCTGCCTTATTCCCTGTCATCGCTGTGAAAAATCGGAAGGAGAATCTCGCAACTCTCACCATTTCATCACACAACGTCACAACATCCACGCGAGAGCCCAAGACACGTGCGTGGATCAGCGCGGATATATGACGTCAGGATGGCGCAATTTGTTCTAAAAATAGAAAAATTGTCCCATATCATGGGTCCTCGCGCTTCCAAAGACTTACGGTCTCCGTCCCTGATTATGGCTCCTGATAACAATTACATTAAATCTCTGCTATCAGTAGCAAAACAGTCGAGTCTTAGGTCTTTTTTGAACATTGATTTGTGATTCCCTCTTCCGAATAGATATAGCTAAATTATTCCAAACACGAGCAACTCTAGGAAAAAAAGACGACCTAAATAATTCTGTTCTTGTATGGGTAGTTTTAAAAGTTAGTTCAGTGTTCCTCAAAATATCGGGTTCATGCTCAGAATTATAAAACTGCAGATAATTAGAGATATCGAGGCCATAATAACTATGCAGGCATTTGAATGAAAAAAAATGAAGAGTTAATAGACTCGTCTAGAGGATAGCTGACATTAGACCAGTGTTATTCAAACGTTCTTTGTAAGAAATCCTATTCCCAACCATGAGCTTAGTCGCCTGACGTTGTACAGCCTAGCTCTGCCATATCGCTTAAATAAGCTTGATGAGTAGACCACACTTGAGAGGTCTAACGAGGTGAACATACAGCTTTTTAATAACATCAGCAATGACACACGACAAACGTCGATAGACATTTTAGCCTAAATTTTAGTAAATTTTCAGTGTAATAAGAGTAACCGACCTCAATGCCTTGTTGTCTTTCTGTATAGTCATCTTGCGTTTCAGCGCGATCCGAACCCTTTTAAGCGATTTATCGCTTTTTGAGTTTCCTCTCGTAAGAAGAGTAAAAGCTACATACTCGGTTGTGAAGTCACTCCTGCTCGAAGCGAAAAAAAGACACTTAAAGCATGCCAGCCGCCCCAATTCCTCTACAAAATCATAGTACTGGGTTAAGCGCTCCGTTCCAGTAAAGTTTCAAGCCAAATTCATCTCCACAGCGCACGCTACAAAGCTCTGGATTTTTATTATATTGACGGGTCAACAGATCATAAGTTGCGTGATCGATTCCACAAAGAAAGTGAACAGTACAAGTTGCGTGCTTCAATGATTATATTCTTTGCATAGCGTGTTGTAATCCGAGAGGTTTGTTTACGTCTAAGGAAAAAATACCTTGACCTTTGAAACTAATATAAATTTAGATACGAGCGCTAACCAAGTTTTAACTTTTTTTCTCCAGAAAATTCCACTATTGCTTCTGGCGAAGTAAACACGATCTTACATTTATCACCGTCAGCGTATTTCATGGCCAGACGCAATACCTTTTTAGCGCATTGAATATTCCCTTGGAAAGTGAACAGAAACTAAAATTCCAGATTACGAAATCTTCTGTTTAGCACGCAAAACAAAAATACAGCTAAACTCTGGATAATTTCAGCCTTAGTAGCCAGCAGCTGGTACCAAATTAGATGCTTTATCCTTGCAAATGTCCTGCGCCCATCGCCGAAGGATTTTGGCCCAAGTTTGACCAAATAAACATTTTTCCCGTCGGCGGCCATTCTTTTGTCTAAACAGTTAATTCGCTTACTTGACAAAACCCTCCTTAGGGGGGATATGACGAAAAGAACTGAGAAATAGCCTGTAATTGGCTGATAATGACATCATCCGCGGAGGTTTGGATATAGTCACCGACAAGACTAAAAAAAAAAACAAGAATTTTTTAAAAAAAATTAAAACCGCGCTTTTTAAACTCTTTTTCGCTCACAAAAATATTACGTAATATTTAGCAACAACGTTTTGCGAGAAAACATTACCCGAAAACAATTTAAAAGATGGTTAGGACTTGTTCCCATATCTCAAACCACCCTTGGATACCTTGTGATGCGTACACAAAGTAAATACTGTTTATAGGCCTAAGCACTGAAAATACTGATTAGGGTTAGGGTTAATGCAAGGGGTTAATGGTTAGCTTCTTTATAGCGTTCGGGTTTCCCATTAGGTAGTTAAATTAAACCAGACATTTCTAGGGTATCGTCGGTGGTCTAGTGGTTAGAGTGGAAGACTGCCGAGCTAGCGCCCCGGGTTCAAATCCACCTCGTCTCAACGAATTTTTTTAATTTTTTTTTCCCCTTCAAAAATTGAAGAGACTTGCACTTTGACAACATTTGTTGAGCAGAAACTAAGTCTCTGCGTCAAGAAACTTAGAAATTTCATGCGAGTCTACGTGAATAGGGAGAGGGCAGTTTGAGATATGGAAACATTCTTTGCCTGAAGCGGGTCAAGCGTGACTTGTAATCGGAGAATTCTGTTTATGTCTGAGTAAAAAACACCTTGACCTTTCAAACGACTATCAATTTACATATGTTAAAAGGGTTTATGACGAGCGCTATGAAACATGATAAAAGGTTAAGTTTTAACTTTTTTCCCCAGAAAATTCCATCATAGCTTCTGGCGAAGTAAACACGATCTTATATTTATCACCGTCAGCGTGATCCATGGCCAGAAGTAATACCTTTATAGCGCATTGAATATTCCCTTGGAAAGTAAACAGAAACAAAAATTCCAGATTACAAAATCTTCTGTTTCGCACGCAAAACCAAAATACAGCTTCACTCTGGATAATTTCAGCCTTAGCAGCCAGCAGCTGGTACCAAATTAGATGCTTCATCCTTGCAAATGTCCTGCGCCCATCGCCGAAGGATTTTGGCCCAAGTTTGACCAAATAAACATTTTTCCCGTCGGCGGCCATTCTTTTGTCTAAACAGTTAATTCGCTAACTTGACAAAACCCTCCTGAGGGGGGATATGACGAAAAGAACTGAGAAATGGCCTGTAATTGGCTGATAATGACATCATCCGCGGAGGTTTGGATATAGTCACCGAGAAGAATAAAAAATAAAATAAAATAAAATAAAATAAACCGAGGGCAGAGCAAGAAACCGCCCAGCCTCCGGCTGCGCGGTTTAAAAAAAAAAAAACCGAAGGCAGAGGAAGAAACCGCCCAGCCTACGGCTGCGCGCTTTTAAAAAAAAAAAATTAATCAACTCAAGGCAGAGCAAGAAACCGTCCAGCCTTCGGCTGCGCGGTTTAAAAAAAATAATAAACCGAAGGCAGAGCAAGAAGCCGCCAAGCCTACGACTGCCTGGTTTAAAAAGGTACACGGTAAACTAAGGCTGCATTTCTCTGTCAAGCTATAATTTGGAGTATAGCCGTCATCTTGCGCGACTCCACCGTCTGAGAGGGCTGAGCTATAAAATCCAAAATTAACAGAACAAGTGCACAGTGCTCGGGAAAACAATGTTGCAGACTCTCAGCTACCAAGGACTTCCACCAACCAACATAGCACAACTCTCCGGACACAAGAATCTTAAGATCATCGAGAACTAGAGTTCCCCTTCGACAGAACTAGAGTTCTCTTTCGACTACACAGCAGCAATCTGTGTCAAACATGCTCGCCAACATATCCAGTGAAAAAGCTGTCTGCCTGCCCAATGCAACAGCGAGCAATCCTTTAACTTTGTATTTAAGAGCCCTGGCTCAGCTTTAACAAAGTAGCAGGATCACAGACCAGCAATCCGTAGCAGTGTTTAGTCGAGCTGTTATCCAGTTTGGACAGTTCTCAGTTACAATTAAAACCGTAAATTAAATGTAAAAGTAGCACCACGAGAAAACCGACTGCGGAAAAGACTTCGCGTGTTATTTTGCAGTACCTATAAAGATTAACGGAGTAAATATTTTATACAAACTATGGCATTGGTCGCACTTGGCAAATCTTTGCCAGATGTAGTAATCTCAAACTACACCAAACGTTAGTTAGAGGCGAAAAACATTTTTAAATAAGAAAACGTAGTGCTTAAGTTAACGTTTAACCCTGGGTTAACGTCAACCGGCTTTCAAACAACCCGGCCCAGAGGGCTTATTTCTCTTTCTTGCTATTTTTGAGTTATTTTTTTGTGAAAAAAATTCTTCTTAGTCGGCGCATCGGGTATGTTAGGGACGGGTCAATGTGATGGTGCAATAAGAGGCTTAAACAGTTCGTGTCTAGTCGTTGTCAGTTGTTGTGCTACAGATTGATCAGTTGATTGCATGGCTATAGTCATCTACAAGGACTGCTTGCAGATAAGAAACGTGAAGGTAGATGTTCGGGTGATTATTAACCATGACGTCATCATAGAGATGAACGATGATGCAATAATATAGTTTGTGTTGATCAAGTGATATGGTGTCTACAGTAACAAATGAATAATCGAGGGGGTCTCTGGAATGTGCATTGCGTTGTGACTGTAGTGCTGAGAAAACAGCTAATTTCTAAAAGCGGGGTTATAAGATCTGCGATCTTTCTTGTCGTCTCTAACCCATACCTTACTTAAAACAGTTTTGACCTACATGTACTATATTTCTGTTATTCCATCTACAAAAATAATATAGGTATTAAATCATCATCTGTCAATACTCCATGTTTCATTATGGAAGCACACAATACACATATATGGCTTGCTGAGACAGTGTACGAAGTAAATAATTCGCGATATGCGTAAATCACACATAGCTCTTGGAGAACACTGGAAATAGCATTTCCAAGCCTCTAGATTTCCAGACCCCCCTAGCGTCTCGCGCCTCCGGCGCTCGCGTGCCCCCCCCCCCTCCACTTATATTACCCTTGCTACGGCACTGAAACTAAATAGGTAATGAGAAAGCTGGAAGTTGTGGGTGGTGAACATGTAGTGAACTTGAACATACCAGACTCAACAGGTAGTGAAACCGGCTGATATCCTGCTATCACCTTTTCAAAGTTAATGTTCATAACTTCTTTTTCATTTTTTTAATGTATTTTGTTACCTCACTCTTTGCTTTCTTTTCCCATTTTTTTTTCGCTCTCTTCTAGTTTCTCCCAATATGGCAGGCCTACCCTGCAAACAGGCTCTCCGCATGGGTTAATTATTCTGAGATTTGTTTCGAATGGCGCGCGGGCGGGCGAGAGACGGAGAGCCTGCAATGGTCCTTGTATACTTTGAGTATTTACGTTCAGATTCTGAACGTAAATTGCTGACTGGCTAATTCGACTTGACACATGTCAAATACTGTCATTTGCATTCAACCGTAAAGCGTGAATGTTTTTTCGCGCATGTTTATTTTTCAAACGATGCTTGGTGTCATGCGACTTCAGCAAGATGGAAGCGCTAAAAGTAAACAAATTTGGACGATCCTATCGCACTGGAACATAGGCGGCTCAAGCTTTCGTTGTCAGAGGAGTTATATTTTTTTACAATGCGAACGATCAGCTTTGTGAAACGTGACAAAGTTACCGCCGTCATCTACTATTACACAACGACCGAGTTTCATTACGCGAAACGTGACTCTCCCCTTTCAGAATATAGAGGTGCTAACATTGAGGTCAGTTATTGTTAGTATACAAATCTCAAAATTTCGGTTAAAAGAAGGGCTAAATTAGGCTAAAATGTCTATTTAAGTTTTTACCCATACATAACATCCATACGCCGAGTCACGTTTCGCGTAATGAAATTCGGTTGTTATGTAATAGTAGATGACGCGAACTGAAAGTCATCCCTTCAAAGCATGGCACTATTTCAACAGGAAACACTTTTATAAATCGAGCGGTTTTCTTCCAGCTTTTCGTCGAAATGTTTTCTTCGGAGTTTCTGGATTCGAGTTCATAGTAAAAATAAGTGCATGTGTATCAAAAAGCCGTCCTACAAGGTCATTTCCGCTTTCGTTGTGATTGGTTCATATCAATTTGATAACTTGACCGGTCAGTCAAGCGGAAAGGAGGCAGAACTCAAATCGTACAAGGACCATTGCAGGCTCTCCCTCTCTCGCCCGCCCCCGCGCCATTCGAAAGCAAATCTTGGAATGATCCATACGGAGAGCCTGTTTGCAGGCTATGGCAGGCCAAATGTAGCTTATATTCAATTCATATATTTTATATTCAATTCTATATTCCATGTTCAACTATTTGTTCAATATTCAACTTTTATTCAGTATTCAATGCTTCAGTTCCACTCAATTCGTCATTCGATATTCAATTATTTATTCAATGTTCAACTTTTTATCAAACATTCAATGATTTATTCAATGTTCAGTTTTTTATTCAACGTTTAATTAGCTATTCAATGTTCAACTTTTTTCTAATATTCAACTATTTATTCAACTTTTTATTCAACATTCAGTTATTCATTCAATGTTCAACTCAACTTTCTTGAGCCCTCGTATTTCTGATCAGTGAAAAAGAGAAAAAGGTTGCGCGCGCATAACTGACAAATCGTGATAGGTAACATGAAGGAGGTGGTAGTTCCCGCGTTGTGGAAGGAGAAGATAAGATCACAAAATGGAGGAAAATTTGCGAAGACTGTCGCACTGCTTGAACCAGGCGAGCGAAGTAGTACAACAACTCGCTAGTGCTACTAGCAATTCTTCTAGCAACTCTGCTCAGACCATTGTACGCACAAGCGGAGGGATGACATCGGTTAGTCAAGCTGTCAGTAGAGCCCGGGCTATGATGCACCAGTCGACCTCCAGAGGTTTGTACTCACGTTTAGGTGCTCGACAACGCCTTCGAGCCTCCTCGTCGATCAACTCTGCGCCTAGTAATTCAAAGAGGCCGAAAGTTGCCAAAGATAAAGTGTGTGAATTTGTTCTGATGCGTTTCGATGATGAGAACGACGAGGATCTTAAACCTGAAAATTGGATGTTAACCGATGAAAACATGGTCTTGAGAGGTCTCGTGACTCTTAATTTAGAAGCTAATGAGCTGGCCGTAAGAAAAGCCCTTTGTGGTGCAATTCAGTTAAAGTATCCCGCTGTGGGATGCAACGACATTGTGTTCCTAAAGGCCAATAGGAGAAAACTTACTGAACCAGTAAACTGTGATGAGTTTTCTTTTAAACTAGACGCATATTTGCGTTCACTCGGGCTTTATGTTGGTGAGAAACTCTGGTTGTTGTTGCACGTAGTTTAGCAGGTGACCTGTATTCATTTAACGGGTCTTCTACTTCTTCATTTAGAGTTTCTGTTCTGTTATTAAGAGTATTTACAGAGGTGTTCAGTTGTGAATTCTCAAGAACGTAGGTATCACAAGATTGTCCCATATTAACTGCATTTTCACTTGTAGTCTTTAAATGATTATTAACAGTATTTGTTTGTAAGCTGGTGTCATCATTATCAGCCTGTATCATATCCGTCAGTTGTACACTAATGTTTGTACAATCAATTTGTATATCCTTGTATAAAGGATTATTGGCTTTTAACCAGTTGAATGCTGACATTATGAACTCTGGTCTAACAGCTTCAAAATAAACATGTCCTCTGAACTGAAGTTTTCTTTTTAAGTTAATGAGAATTATCCCTGACCTATCTGGAGGGCGAGGCAATATGTTACATAAAAGAGACGTTATTTATTCAAGAACTTCAACCAGCTTTCAACGTCAACGTCGGAAGTGAAAAGCTGATGCTTTATTAATCTGTTATTTTATATATATATATTTTATATTTTACTGTTAAGTATTTGCTTAATCTAGGTTCCAGTCCCCTCACCCGCTTTGTTATATATAAATAGCTGTTTTAAATTTCAACGGTTACTTTTGAAAATGTATGTAGAGTACATACGAAACGTCAAGTCAAAATGAACAAGTTCAATATGTTTATCACTGCTGTTTGTGTCTTATTTTTGATCAAATTACGATGGCCCAAGAACAAAAGTATTTAATATGTTACATGTCTGATTACAATTTACTGGTACATTACATATAGCACCTTTAATTTTCCTCTTCATAAACTTTAATTTTCCTCCTCATAAACTCTTCTCCGTCCGCCATTAAACCATGCCATGTGCTCATCAGTGAAATCTTCGCGCATGCGTATTAATTAAAGAATTGCAAACTGTGGCTGAACGAAAAAAAAACGAAGCCGAAATTTCAACTCGGGCGTTTCCTTTGGAAAACCCGAGTAACAAGTTAAATCTCTCGCGGGACAAGGGGCCATTTACATAAAATTGAAAGATGGTTACAGTTTTCTACTTGATAATGGGGAAAGATTTCCGTTTAACCCCATACATTTATTATGCATGCAGAATCATTAATTATGTATGCACTCTTTTGTATTTCAAGACAATAGCAACTCCCTAAGGTATTGAATATATACATTGATAATTACTACTTACCGTATGCGATTGCGCGCCGTCGCGGGCTATCGCGCGCGGTGTTTTCGCCGATTCTCTTCTACCTCTAGCTCCGTTCTCTCTTTTTCTTCTCTGTATTACCCAGGCTCCTTACGCATTATTGTTTCCTTTTTTTCTTGTACCCTATCAGGTCTCGAACCACTTACCTCTAGCATACCTCTCGCCTATCAGTCTCTCCTCTACACCACTACACTACGAGGTTTAGTTGAGAATTACCCCTCCAAAAACAATTTATATTATACGTAAGTCGATCGCATTCCCAAAAAATTTGCATGACAATTTACTTATTCAAGTGTTTAAAGGGCATTTGACACCCTTCTGCGCATGTGCGGCAATTTGATTTCTCATCCGACGGAACAGTTTTTCAAAGTTGTTATTTGTGAGAAAAATCATCCTCCATCGACCTTGTGAGGCGTGTGAAAATAGTAATACCGATATTAAAGAACTGTTTAGTTATCCATGAAAGATTTAAAAGTCGTATTTTGTGTTTTGAGTTGAATGCCATCGAGAAATACAGTGTCCTCGAGAGGGTTTTCGAAACGGTTAGAGGCGAAAGCTACTTTTACCTCGTAGCCATGTTGTTCGAAAAAAAAAAAAAGAAAACGAAAGAAAGATGCAAGGACGAATATCGGAAATTTTGTATATATAGCTACAGATACACATACAATTTGGAAGAAAGTAAAGCGTATGCGCTTGTAATCAACGGACACGGCCTTCACACAACATAAACATGATAAATTTTCTTTACAAACAAAAGGACAAAAGCCGGCGGATAAAGAGATATTCGAAAGGCACGTGCAACTCTGAGCTGACCTGCAGCGAATTCGTGGCGCTCGTGATAGTACATGTATTACGGTTTCTTTTGGTTAAAAAAAATGTTGTCAATCAAGACCGCACATGCGCTTTCTCGTGACAATGGCCCTTTAACGCATGTTGCACGCTGCGGGGAAATATGCATCGCATTTGTGGGTCCCTGGTGAATAAAAGGGAGAGGGAATGATTTATTTCCTTCGACTTCAGCAGTACTGTTAGTTACGTACACATCAATGTCTTCAATGAATTTTTTTAAACTCTGCAAAATTTTGGTGGATCACGACCAGTGTATACAGTGGTGCAAGAAACACAACCTGCTGACGTCGTCAATTAAGTGTCCGCGGGAAAATTTTAGCAAAGCATGGAGGTGGAGACGACGAGCTTCATCGCGAGATGGATACGAATCGCGATGTTCGAGAAGAAACAGCAATGGCATGGCATTAGTGCGCATTGAAAATACATTGACGAGAGTCAAACAAAGTTTCCCTCGTACAGGAACATCCGAAGATCTCTACGAAAGATATATCTACGGGAATGGTTGTGGCATCAGCACTATGGAGACGATCCTTTTGGAAACATTAGGGACCTTACGCATCTACGACGGCGACGGCGAGGACGACGCCTAGAAAAAATTTGTTTCTATTTTACTTTGAAATTTCGCATTTATTGAGATCTATTCAGTGTGTTTGCTGGTATTAAAACATGCCTCAGCTAAATATGCTACGAATGCATTCATTTCCAAAGAGAAGTACGAAAAATTAGCCTTTGTGGTTCACGTTCTCCAAACAACGCAGAATCTAGTCATTTCACGTTGTTGTTTTGCAGCGGACGGCAAAGAAATGTACCAAGAGTTATAACGCACGTGCACAGCTATTGTTCTGCTCATTAAACCTTTTGTTTGGTGACGTTCTCGTTGCCGTTGCCGTCGTGTTTTTCGTAAGGTCCCTATTATCAAGCACATCGCCGACTTATATGCGAGTACGCAAAGATGCGTAAATTGTTCTTGTATGCACTGTTCGTGATCTGATCGCCACTTCATATGAAGGAAAGAAACACAATACACAGCTTCAACGCATCGGACTTGATTGGAGGAGGGAAATCAAGGGGCTAAAACGCGGAATGATGCGATGAAGGTAAGCAAGAATTTTAATTCACTTCGATATCATTTACAAAATTAGTAAAATAGTAGCTGACCCGATCAACAGTTAATAGCTAACCGCAAGCAGCCTTTGCTTAGGCCTAAAACACTATTTTATACGCATTTTTGAACTAGCGCAATGGTCGAGATCGCTATTATTATAAGCAGTTTTAAGCCTGCGTTCTGTTTAAAAACACGGTAAATGCGTCCTAAATTGTCATATTACGTTTCCGTTTTGTGTACTTTAGATTTTAATTTCGAAAATTTTTTCTAAGTCTTCAAGTATGCAACACTTAGAAAAAAAGGTAAATTTTAAAGTTATTCAAAGCGAGTAAGTCTCAAAGGAGCGCTATTGTTTCCGCTATTGTTAAGTTAAACAAAGAACTGTATGCATAATAAATGTATGGGGTTATACGAAAATCTTGCCGATAATGGTAGCTGCGATGGCGATGATGTTGGTGAAAGCAACCAAGTAGTGACCCAAAACATTCCAGACAACAATGGTGAGAAAAGACCTGTATCCCTCTCCCCAGAGACAACTGCAGTCAACCAGGCAAGTGGCAACAATTATCTGAATACTGAAGTGAGTACTGATAATCTAGGAACAGCTACAGCAGAATGTATAAGAGTTTGCAAAGAAAGAGATCTGGGCAATCCCGTTTGAGATACTCAAGTGTGCTCAGAAGTTCATTTTGCAGGGTTGTCCCTTGGTTGTGACCTCTCTTTCACAGCCACTTGATGGTGAAACTTATTTTGTGTGTATTGATCGGTACCAGGTTTTAAAATCGGCTAAAGAAGAACTTAATGACATTGAAAATCCAAGGCTAACTCTTGAAGTCTCCTATGGAGAAGCTGCCAATGATGCGGGGGGTCCCAGGAAAGAATTTTTTCGTCTGTGCCTGAAAGAAATAAAGGACAAGTATTTTGGCAATGGACTGAATGACCTCATTGCAGAAGAATATGAGTTTGTGGGAATGATTATGGCCTTGAGCATTGTACAAAATGGGCCAGTACCCCGGTTTGTTCCTGAAGAAATTCTCCAACAAGTGTTTTCAGACGCTCCTCCAGGTCCTTGCATTGCAGAGCTTTGAAAGGGATTCATGAAACTTGGTCTTTAAGAAATTGCCAAAAGTCTTCCATTGTTTGTTCACCTTATGCGCCCAAACGATGCCAACCAACTCTCCAGCTGGTTTTTCTTCTCAAACCATCATTCTCTGAAGAAGGAACAAATGCACGCAAGTATGAAAATGATGTTTATGCTGCATTCACAAAATATGTGCGAGAAAGTGCAGGTGGTAAACGAGGTTCAATCACCCTTGGCTGCATTCTACAGTTTGCAACTGGGCTGGATGAAGAACCACCTCTTGGGTTTGAATTACAACCTTGCATTCAGTTTGTTGCTGCCCCTCAAAACAATAAATGGTCCTTTATTCCAACAGCTAATACATGTAGTGCAACTTTGTTTCTACCTAAGGGGTCTTATGAGCTTCCTTTGCCAACTGAAAAGGAGCTATTTGAAGTTTATGACTTTGCCTTTTCTAACAGCTATTTTGGACTTGCGTAACTGTTAGGTATCTGTGTGGTTAACTTTTGACTTTGCAAGCACGAGGCTAACTTCGAGCAAAGTCATTCACATGTATTGACATACAGTAATATCTTAGATTGTTAGGATATAGAAGTTTGTTCATGTTTTATTGGTTATCTCAATTACAGAAAGCAAAGACTGACACCTTTTTGTGAATATTTAAAGACAATTTTTTATAGAACTGTTTGTGAACATTTTAGAAAGCATTGAAAACAGTTTTACGAGGACCAATATAACTCACATTGTTATGTGTTATGGAAATGCAACTGGAGAATTGGTTGTTTTATTGTTAAAGTTTTAACTGAGACATATAAAATGGAACAATGTTGTGTTTCCCAATTAAAAGGTATTTACATGTAGGCCACCTTAATGGTGATATCCATGCTGTTATCACATGTTATGCTTAAAAGGGGTGCATGTTACTTCCACTCACTGGAATAAACTTCATGTTTTTTACATAACTCGGGTAACTTCATTCCTATTACATTTTGTGAAACTGCTTTGATTCTTTGCAATCATTTTAAAGGTACAGTGATTTTACAAGTGTGTCTGAAATGATATCAGGTGGTGATGCAGTGTGAAAAGAAGGATATCTATCAGAGCAATGCACTTTCATTCTCCTTCACAAAAGAAACAATCTAAGAATCATGGATGTCTGTTTTCTTTATATGTGTACTGCATGCATGCCTGGTGCCATCTCAAATTTCAAAAACAGGATAGTACTGAAAGACCGAAACAAAGTTGAATGAACAAAGTAGGCACACGAATTTTAAGGGAAGGTAGCAGCCTTATTTTAGTAATGAAAACTGAAACCTGTTTGACACAACCAAAATGGCCTACTCATTGCAATTTTAATCCAGCTTCCCCCCACCCATCTTGATCACAGTACACGAGTGACATACATTTTTATCATCTATCTTTTTTCTTGAATCTCTGGAGGTTGCATGCAATGCTGACTCATCATTTGAAGGGGTGTGTGGGAAAAAGCCCTACAATATGACCCTTGATCTCCATTCCAATTCTCCTTTTGTTGAAGGAAGCAGCAAGCAATTTGTTAGAAGAATCTTTTTTTTTTCCACATTTTTATTTCCATTGTTAATAGAATACAGCACTATTATAAGTGTCAATAACGTGATTACATTAATAATACATATTCACTTTATCTTTAGTATAACATAATTAACTATCAATAAATAATTTCCATCTTTCTTGAAATTTCTTTGCATGTTGTTTTTTACGGCTATGTACTTTTCAGTCTTGTATTTCATATTAATCACTTCTTTAAAGGCAGCTATATCTGGGCTTAGACTGCGTTTACGACTCGTCCAGATATGCCATTTTGCAATAATTAGAAAGTAATTTAGTAAGTCACTTACTTCGTCTAATTTACCAATCAAAATATCCTGCAAGGAAAATTCAACATGTTTACCAGAAAGTGCAAACCAAAAATTTTTGAAATCCTTCCAAAACTGATTAGTATGAATACACTCACAAAATAAATGATTGACAGTTTCTGGGCTAACTTTACAAAACGTGCAAAAATCGTCTTGAACATAACCTATTTTGGCTAGACGAGAATTAGTGAAAGTAATATCATTTAGGATTTTAAATTGAAAACTTCTGATAAACATTTCAGATGAGACAGTCTTCACTTTCAAGAACGCTTTAGTAACAGCTGAATCTGCTAAACCAAAGTCCTCTTTCAATTTAGCAAAGCCCCTTGAAACTCTTGCCTTACCCGAGACAAGCAATTCATAAAAGTGTTTATTTTTACATACAGTAGGATTAAATTTTTTCTCCCCACATTTAAATTCCAAAGGGCATTCTAGTTCGCTTTAAGTCACATCCAAACTCTTCAGGTGGGCAGGAACAGCAGCACGAACTCCTGACCAGACTAAAAAATTTGTATGTTTCAGACCTTTACTTTTAGCGCTATTGTAAGATTCTAAATTATTCTTGTTAAATTGCTAGTGATTAATAAGCAGGATCCCTGCTTTAATAATATACTGTTTTATTATCTATCTTAATATCTTTGTTGTTCCAGATTATATTATTAGATATAGATGGCTTTGTTGAAAAGGTGATTCTTAAGTCAGCCCACCACTGGAGAAGTTCTCTATAAAAGGTGGAACTAATTTTAGTCTTTGACATCGTAATTACAACTAAAAAGAAAAACCCCGCCAAAATCCTCAAGCAAATAATTAATATACGCTTTCCATGGGGACGAACCTTCTGAAAAAATTCTACCAAGCCAAGCTAATCTTGACGACTTAACATATGTTTCAAGATCTATTAAGTTCAAACCTCCGTATTTCAAGTCATTTACAGCTGCCAGTCTAGCTATTTTATCAGTCCCTTTCCATAAAAAATTGTAAATAATCCTGTTTAATTGTTTTATATATTCTTCTGGAGTTGTTAGAACTGTGAACACATATACATTTTGGGAAGCAGAAGTGATTTGATGACGGTAACTTTGCCAAAAAGTGAGAGACCTCGGCAATTCCATAACCGTATTTGTGTTCGAATGTCTTTTAATTTATCATAAAAATTTTTCTGTAATTGGTCAGTATCATTATAAGTAAATACTATCCCAAGGGCCTTGACACTTTTGCTCCAAATTAGCCCCAGAGGTGTTGCTGTATTATGTCTGCATGAGCCAATCCACATTGCTTCAGTTTTAGTATGATTAACTTTAAAGCCTGAACATATTGTAAATCGATCAAGCAATTGAAGGACGAGTTTTGCACAATCGATATTAGGAGAGTAAGATCATCAGCGTATTGCATCAGCTTAAATTCTTCCTGCCCTATCATTATGCCTTGAATGTCTTCTCTGCTTCGAATAGTGACTGCTAAAATTTCGGCAGCAATAATAAATAAATATGCTGATAACGGGTCTCCTTGTCTTACTCCTCTCTGTAATTCAAAATATTGAGTACAACTACCATTATTTAATACACAACTAGTTATATCGTTATAAAATGTTTCTACCCATCTTATGAGAGTGGGCCCAAAACCAAAAGCGTCTAAGCATTTTAACGTAAAATTCCAGTCAATACTATCGAACGCCTTTTCAAAATCAATAAACAATAATATGCCTGGTGTGTTTTGTTGTTTTGTATACTCCATAACGTCAATAATTGACCTTGCCGCTTCACCAGTAAACCTGCCCTTGACATAACCTGTTTGGTTAGTATGTATTATCTCTGGAAGAACTTTGATAATTCTTGCTGCAATTACTTTGGAAGCAATTTTGGCATCTACATTGATTAAGGATATTGGTCTCCAATTTTCTAAATAGTTTCTATCTTTTTCTTTCTTTTCAATGAGCGTAAATAAACCTTGTTTTTGAGAGGAGGGCATTTCCTTATTATCAAAGGTCTCATTAAAAGATGCAACTAAAAATTCACCTATTAAGGGCCAGAAAGTTTTGTAAAACTCTATTGGAATGCCATCATTACCGGGCGTTTTACCCACTTGAAAGGAACCCAAGATAGACTCGCACTCCTGAAAAGTTATTTTTCCTTCGCAACGTCAACTAA
>JAHPZR010056012.1:97500-107500 GCA_019787425.1 Platygyra sinensis | reverse complement strand
AAATTCTAATAGACAGGTACTACTTCACCCTAAGGTACAGTTTCTTTTCTTGATTTATATGAAAATTGATTTATGTAAAATCGCACTGACTTGATAATGCCACAGTAAGCAACTTAATTTATATGTGCAGTTTTTCACTCTCCTCAACCAAGGGTACAGTGACCGGTGTGTCTGTCACCATTTCTCTACAAACCATTTAACAGATCAATACTCTCCCTAACCAAGTCCAGGGCTTTGGTATAAAGATCAATACCCAGCTGTGTAGACTGCATCAAGGGGTCAATCATATCCAACACATAGGACTCCATGAAATCTCTATTATTTAAAGCTATTGGTTCAACAACAACATTGTTAGTTTCCTCTAGTGGAGAAGGACCCTCTGGATCATAGCCATACAGTTCAAGATCATCTGGCTCGCCATCAAGGGCTCCATGGGCAAGGGGATTATTCCTATGCATCATCCCATTCATCCACATTTGATATGGGGTCCAATTACCCTCTGTGCTCACTGCATGATTGTTGAAAGCTTCAGAAAAATCTTCTAAGGCTTTGTTGATCCTTGGGATGAAAATTGTGTGCAATGTGAAAAGGTGAATTGGATCCTCAACATTAAGAAGCCCAGATGCCTCCATTGCGTAAAATGTATAGTAGTTAATGTGGCAAACACAACGGTAGACTTCCCTCCAAAGACGCTCAATTCGCTGATTGTGGGTAGATGGGCCTGCTATGAAACTGCCTCGCCCCTCTCCTCGAAACTGCACCATTGCATCACAGACAAGGACATTCTCAACTCCCCTGTCCACTCTTATTCTTGAAGGCCAACGGTCACCATCTTTTCTTACGGTGTTCAAAAATAGGTTAAGAACTGTTCCTGCCAGATTATTAGAATGACACTGCAAATACATAATTCGCCTTGAAAACCCATCTATGCAACCATGAATGACTAGTTTCCACCTAATCAAGGAATGGTGGCCATCTAGATGCCACAATGAGTTTGGCCATGGTACCTGGTATACCCTTCGGGAAACAAGAACCCCCCATCTCAAGGCGCTGTTTTGGGGGTCTAACCGAGCTATACATCTTCTTACTCTTCTTCTTTGTACTCTTAAGCCCAGCGATCTTAAATATCCAGCAATGTATACTTGACCACTTGTTGCTCCGTGCTGTAGGATATAGTCCCCAACTTTTTGGTCTAATTCATCATCAGTTAGCTTACTAAACGTCGTAAAGTCATCCAAGCTGTAAGCTTTGATCCTTCTTGATATGGTCCAACGAGATACACCTAACATTTCGGCAATTTTAGTGTGACTAAATCCTAACCCTAGAAGATCTTCAAGCAATTCTGCAGAGATGTCGAATGCTGGTCTACCGGGCTCAACACTTGTAAGTTTGGGACAAATATTCTGGGCTGCTGAAGTAGGAGACAATGATACATTGGCTAAACATTGCTGCATAGCACAAAAAACATCGTTAAAAGCTGATGAAAGATCACTTAACATTTCTTTGTCAGCTGTGTCAATAATCGATCTGGAGTCTCTGAGTGAGCGAAGCAAACTGACTGTCTGATCGACAACAACGATATGCTGCTCCACAATTCTCCTTTCCGCATTTCGTTGACAAATGTATTCAGCTTTTTCCAGAACAGAGTTTAAAAATCTTGGTAGATCAATCTCCACATCAAAGTCTTCGACATCAGCCGCCATCGCCGCCATGTTTCTCGAAAGTGGAGTACACGCTGAAAACGAGGTTAGTCACTGACCAGAAAAAAACGAGGGCTCAAGAAAGTTGAATATAAAAAAAAGTTGAACATTGAATAAATAATTGAATGTTGAATAAAAAGTTGAATAAAGAATTGAATGTTGGGGAAAAAGGTCAAACATTGAATAAATAACTGAATGTTAGAAAAAAGTTGAACATTGAATAGCTAATTAAACGTTGAATAAAAAGCTGAACATTGAATAAATCATTGAATGTTTAATAAAAAGTTGAACATTGAATAAATAATTGAATATCGAATGACGTCTTCATCCCATACAGAGATGTGTCTTGGGATAGGTCTTCTTCTTTTTGTAATGCCGTCTAGAATGAAATTTCTCATTCCTCTTGGAGTTGGATCACTTTTAAAGTGTTGACTAGAAGTGGATCGCGTCGTTTTTTCGGCGAACTCTTCTGTGTTTCTCATCAGTGTCTGAATAGCTAACATATGGGTAGTAAACATCATAAGAGCACCTGCGGCATTATATCCATCCATGATACAAACTTGGAGTGTTTCATTTTCGTCTACATTTTTCAGTACTTGTGTCACGTCTTCCCGAGATGGTGGTGTCTGGTCTGTTTTGTCTTTGTTGTCGAGTCTTTTCATGGCTGGAATCAAAGGATCGAACGATTCCAAGAGGTCTTCTACAAATGCTTCCGTAAATACAGTTCCGCTGAATTGCCTGATTAACGGCATGTTATCTTTGATGGTCATGGCAAATTCGGAGGCTGCAATATTCGGTCTTTTTAACCACTCGCAGTTGAAGTCGCGCAATCTACTCAGGATGGCCTCGTCACTAGGATTCTGCAATGCAGGTCCGTAATTGAGTAAAAAACTTCGTGGAAAATGACGGTTGTATCCTGTTTTTCTCGGTGTAAAACTGGTTTCTTCTCTGTTTTGTGCCATCTGTAAAGAGAAAAACAAAGCTTCCAGTTTCCACACTTGACACTTCCTCATACATCAATCAAGTATTTCAATGGCATGTCATTTTCAATTATTTTCCCTCTTTTTGAAATTGTTCAAGTGTGTGACGGATTGTTGAAAAGTTTGTTTTCAACAATTTCAATGGGTTAGTATTCTGTAATTATAAACTTATGCGATGTACAGCTTAATTGAACTTGGCCATACGTTTCCCTCCAATGGAACTCGCTTTTTCATGTCTTCACAGGTGTTACTTGACTGCTCTTCATTGGTTGAAGAATGGAGATGTCTTGTTTTCGACGTACTCGAGACAGGGCGACATATGCCAGACCAGCTGGAACTAACAAGCTGTCGAGCCAAACTAACAGATGACGAATGTTTTGTCCTTGACATTTCGAAATGGTTCTGGCGTAGGCGGGAGTGATTGGATAACTGGTCACTTGTCCTTCTTGTTCCACTTGGTGAGTTACTGGATATACAAATGCTTTTTGTTGGTCTGGAAATTGGATGACAAGTGTATTACGATGACTGGAAACCACAGTCGCTTCTTGACCATTTACGATCCTAGAACTTTTATCTCGATTTTCTGTGATGACAATTTTCATGCAGCGGTAGGGATAGATTGGAGTACTGGGCAGGAAGGAGGTACATGGTATTGTCGTTAACGGCATTTGTCCGTGGAAAAGTCGATCGACGACAACTTCGTTCACTCTTTGTGCAGCAGCCCGGGAAACTGTCATTATAGTAGTATTGGACGACTTGTTAAATGCTTCAAAAATGCACTGGTTGTCGATGGGTCCTGTAGGATACAGAACGATGTTTTCCTGAAAGTTGTCAATTTGTTCTTGAGACGGCTGCATGTGACGTATGAAATCGATGAAACTCGCGTAATTGGAATCTAAGATGCGAAATTGCTGGTACAATGTATATTTGATACTGTTCTGGCTGTTGAAAGTACTGTCGTTCAGAACTGACGTTGTGTTACAAACTCGACCTTCTACAGTTTGCAGAGGCTGTTGCTGACATTTGTCTCCAGCTATAATGACCACGGGTCGACAATTGAGTCGATTTAATGTGCTTGCGATGCGGGAGAATGTGCGTGGAGAGACTAACGAGGCTTCGTCAATGATTAGCACGTCGTATTTGTTTAAAGCAAAGTTCATTTCTTGGCTTGCTTCCTCGTTGATGGGTATGTGAAAGGCAGCGTGAATAGTATCTGTGTCTAAATCTGGTCCGAAGATGGTTCTGTATGCTTGTGCGAGAAGAGCTACTGGAGCGGCCAAAAGGGCTGTATATTCCTCTTGTATCATGTGATGAATTGCTCGAATCAAAACTTGAGACTTTCCTGTTCCAGGTTTTCCTAAAAGAAGACGGTATTTCGACCATTGATTGCTCGATGAAGATTCACTTGTATTCCTGTCGTCTACAAAACTTTGTCTTTCTTCTATACTTTGAATGATATCTTGTAAAATGGCTGTTTGATGAGGCGACAGAGGATACAGCTGCTGAATGGAAATTGAATGGAGAGTACCAATTCGACCGTCTACCACTCTTAATCTCCAAAGATGAAGAATATCGTGCAAGGCAAGAACATACGCAACAATGGTTGTAAGAAATGAAGAACGGTGGCCTTCTTGTTCAAATTGACTTCGTACTTGTTCTGGGGTGCTCCACTTTTCTGGCTGAAGTGTCACCGCTTGCGCAAAATGACGTATGCTAGAGGGCATCGTGTGTTCTTCCAAGTGCCTGAGTTCGCTTGGATGACGATGAGGATGGTGTACTAAGAGATGCTGATGGAAAAATACTGCATTAAAAACAGACACAAATTTGACTCCAACTAAGTACTTGTCGTTGTCCAGACTTCGAACTCGATTGCGCACAATGGTATGTCTGCGAAGCCATTGCAGTAGACACATGTTTTCCTTGTCTGGTTCTCTTGTTAAGTACTTCTCGTAAGACTTGTTTTCCATCTCTTGGTCTGGATAAGGTGCTCGGAATTGTTTGGTCATTTTGTTCGTCCAAGCTGGCTTGATGCTGGAAAGTTGAAAGATCATTTCTGGAGCTAAGGGACGCACTGTGCGCAAAAAGGAGTGGGCGGCTTGATAACCAGTCACATCCGATGAATAAAATCCTTCACTTGTGCATGCCTCGTGCATTTTCGTCACGTAAGATGTTACGTACTTTAAAAGCATTGCTTTTCCATCTGCTACCTGTACATCGCTACGACATAATAAAGATCCTAGTAAAGTCGTGATGTATGCGCGAAGATTTCGTTTGGCTTCCTCTTCCGTGTAGTGGAATTGCAAAGAATTGGCTCCATTAGCACTTTGAATAAAAGCGTCTTCTCCCATATGGACTGCTAGACAAGACTTATCTGACTTCTGTGTATCTGCAACAAGGAAAGCGTCATCTGCATTGGTCCATGGAATTGAAGCTTTCAAGAGATCGGCTCGAATCACTGTGATATTTTGTAACCATACCAACATGTGTAAATGCACAGTTCCTCGCTGCTGAAATTCGAAACGGTAAAAGTAAGCCAAGACGTTTCTATTACGTGGTTCTGTTGTATCTGCGAAGATGTGCTGCCGCCAACGATTGCAGTTCCCTCCAGTGATGTAACCTCTTGCAATCTGTTCTAATATATGGGCGATGTGAAGGGTTTCTAGAGTGGGCAAATCGGTGGGTCCTAAACTTTGTTCTTGTCGAATTTCTTCGATGAAGGAAGGCCATGGAAAAGTCCACTCGTATGGGCTGATAGTGATGAAAAAAGAAGGAAATCCATACTGACGTACTGCATCAAGTAAATACAAGTGTTGCCATTGCCAGAAAGCACAAGAAAAAGACTTTTCTTGGAGTGCTACATTGGGATTGCAGCCAAATCGACGAGAACTGTTTACAGCACCAGTGATCGTCTTGAACAACCATCGGTCAAATTGATACTGGACGAGTTCAAAATCCAAACTAAAATCTTCCACAGAGGACAACACTTTGTGTAGGAAGCTCTCTTTTCCACTTGCGCGGTTGCTTTGTCCTTCAATGATACTTTCACACATTGATGTTGTCAGGTACAAAGTAGGCCAAAGGGCGCACTCAATGCCATGGTATTGCGGAGCGGAAAACAGTTCGTACAGAAAAGGAGTGGCAATTCCTCTACTTTGCATGAGAACAAATTTCTTATACGAACTTTCCTGGTTGTTCATCAAGTACTCATATGCCAAACGTACTTTGTTCTTTCGTACAGTATCTTCTAGGTTGTCAATTTTTTCTTCCACCAGTAAAGGACACCAAGTAATTCGAAAAGGACCAGTTCTTTGACGATAACCGTGCACCATGCGATGATAATCTCCACAGTGAATATCCAATGGTCTCAAAATTCGAATTTCTTCTTTCGTTAAATTCCGTAGTACTAAAGGAACATCATCAGCATTGGGAACTACGTATTTTTGGCCTCCACATTTGCATGCTCTGTCTAGAGCGGGAACAGATCGTCTTCGGAATGAAGGAAGAAGTTTCTTCATAGACAACTTCAAACAATTTGCGCAATGAGTCCAACTACCATGAGAACACCAATGTCTCAAATCTAGAGCTTCTTCACACACAATAGTTGATGGAGCGTTTGCATCTGATAAATCGTACTCATCCAGAAATTCGGTTTTCCTCCTTTCTTGGGCTGCTAAACGACTGTTCTGTTGACGTAACCGTTGCTGTTCTCTTCGGAGAGGAACTTCCAGAGCGTTCACTTGAATACTTTCTCTTGAAAGAAGCAATTCTTCATTGTCATCACTTGAAGACATTGTTGTTACACCTGAACACAGTAATTTAATATTATGGTTCTTTGTGGACCAGAAAACTAGTAGCCCCAAAAATGCAAAGTTTGGCCTAGGATAAAGAAAGTCCTTTTTTGTACTCTTATACCATTGAAACAAGCATGGAATACTATAAACTTTGTTTTTCTCTGCAATTCAAGAAAATTGCCTTTGCTAATACTTTTTGTTTTACTAATAAAAAACAAGGAAAACTAGAAATAGTACAGACCTACATTGTAGTACAACAACAGCAATTTTACAACTGAACATGAAATCTTCGAAATAATTCATTGAAATTCCAATTGAACTCATTAAAAATCTTTTTCTCTTTTCGAATACATGTTGGATTATTTCATTAATACAGTCAAGTACCAACTGAAAAACTGCTGTTATTTGTTGCATATTATAGCATTGAATACTGAATAAAAGTTGAATATTGAACAAATAGTTGAACATGGAATATAGAATTGAATATAAAATATATGAATTGAATATTGCTACATTTGGCCTGCCATATCCCAATATTTCTTGACTTTCTTATTCAACTTCTTCTGAGATATATCTGGCCGATCTTTCTTTATCTCTTTTTCCTTGCTTTCAGACCAAAGGTTAAACGCTGATTTTGGAGGCTTTTCATCTGGGAAGTGTTCAATGAAATACTGCGTCACATCGTGATCAAATTTCTTTCTATTTTCCACTTAAATATCCTGATACTTTTGCTTCTTCTTTGCTACCCAGGTTTGGGTATTTTTGTGCCAGGCGAGGCTGCTTCTCCTCGCAAAAAATGAGGTACGATGTTAGCGGCGTTTCGGGAACGTAGGATCCTTTTCGTCTCTTTTCCTCTTCCTAGACTTCCTCTTATCCTCATTCTCAGCCACTTTTTGTTTAGCATCCTCTAGAATCCCTTTTGCTGTTCGCATTTTGCGAATCTTTGAGGTTAAGGTATTAAAACGTTTATGAACATCGTGTTCGTCAGTCTTCAAATGCAATTTCACTCCACACGATGTCCTTAACATAACAATGTTCCACTCTTTCTGAGCTTTGCAAGTGATTTTCTACATTTTCCAATAACGTCAGATCTTGAGCTTGCGTCCAAGCTTTAGTTTTTGTATCGACCACGTTTTCGCCATTGACGGCCGTCATTTTGGACGCGGACCTGACGCGGTCGCTGATGTTTGGTTCCAGGCTCAACAGCGCGCGAAGCTGACTCATTCTCGATTCAAGATGTCGAGCGGACTTTTCGGCCATGCTGGCCGGTCTTCGTCGAAAAACCTCGTGGAATTTCGCGCTGGGAAGATGTCATTGAGTGGTACAACTGTTACACCGGATAAAAGGAAGGGATTGGTGTACGGTTATCGTCAAAGAACTGGTCCTTTTCGAATTACTTGGTGTCCTTTACTGGTGGAAGAAAAAATTGACAACCTAGAAGATACTGTACGAAAGAACAAAGTACGTTTGGCATATGAGTACTTGATGAACAACCAGGAAAGTTCGTATAAGAAATTTGTTCTCATGCAAAGTAGAGGAATTGCCACTCCTTTTCTGTACGAACTGTTTTCCGCTCCGCAATACCATGGCATTGAGTGCGCCCTTTGGCCTACTTTGTACCTGACAACATCAATGTGTGAAAGTATCATTGAAGGACAAAGCAACCGCGCAAGTGGAAAAGAGAGCTTCCTACACAAAGTGTTGTCCTCTGTGGAAGATTTTAGTTTGGATTTTGAACTCGTCCAGTATCAATTTGACCGATGGTTGTTCAAGACGATCACTGGTGCTGTAAACAGTTCTCGTCGATTTGGCTGCAATCCCAATGTAGCACTCCAAGAAAAGTCTTTTTCTTGTGCTTTCTGGCAATGGCAACACTTGTATTTACTTGATGCAGTACGTCAGTATGGATTTCCTTCTTTTTTCATCACTATCAGCCCATACGAGTGGACTTTTCCATGGCCTTCCTTCATCGAAGAAATTCGACAAGAACAAAGTTTAGGACCCACCGATTTGCCCACTCTAGAAACCCTTCACATCGCCCATATATTAGAACAGATTGCAAGAGGTTACATCACTGGAGGGAACTGCAATCGTTGGCGGCAGCACATCTTCGCAGATACAACAGAACCACGTAATAGAAACGTCTTGGCTTACTTTTACCGTTTCGAATTTCAGCAGCGAGGAACTGTGCATTTACACATGTTGGTATGGTTACAAAATATCACAGTGATTCGAGCCGATCTCTTGAAAGCTTCAATTCCATGGACCAATGCAGATGACGCTTTCCTTGTTGCAGATACACAGAAGTCAGATAAGTCTTGTCTAGCAGTCCATATGGGAGAAGACGCTTTTATTCAAAGTGCTAATGGAGCCAATTCTTTGCAATTCCACTACACGGAAGAGGAAGCCAAACGAAATCTTCGCGCATACATCACGACTTTACTAGGATCTTTATTATGTCGTAGCGATGTACAGGTAGCAGATGGAAAAGCAATGCTTTTAAAGTACGTAACATCTTACGTGACGAAAATGCACGAGGCATGCACAAGTGAAGGATTTTATTCATCGGATGTGACTGGTTATCAAGCCGCCCACTCCTTTTTGCGCACAGTGCGTCCCTTAGCTCCAGAAATGATCTTTCAACTTTCCAGCATCAAGCCAGCTTGGACGAACAAAATGACCAAACAATTCCGAGCACCTTATCCAGACCAAGAGATGGAAAACAAGTCTTACGAGAAGTACTTAACAAGAGAACCAGACAAGGAAAACATGTGTCTACTGCAATGGCTTCGCAGACATACCATTGTGCGCAATCGAGTTCGAAGTCTGGACAACGACAAGTACTTAGTTGGAGTCAAATTTGTGTCTGTTTTTAATGCAGTATTTTTCCATCAGCATCTCTTAGTACACCATCCTCATCGTCATCCAAGCGAACTCAGGCACTTGGAAGAACACACGATGCCCTCTAGCATACGTCATTTTGCGCAAGCGGTGACACTTCAGCCAGAAAAGTGGAGCACCCCAGAACAAGTACGAAGTCAATTTGAACAAGAAGGCCACCGTTCTTCATTTCTTACAACCATTGTTGCGTATGTTCTTGCCTTGCACGATATTCTTCATCTTTGGAGATTAAGAGTGGTAGACGGTCGAATTGGTACTCTCCATTCAATTTCCATTCAGCAGCTGTATCCTCTGTCGCCTCATCAAACAGCCATTTTACAAGATATCATTCAAAGTATAGAAGAAAGACAAAGTTTTGTAGACGACAGGAATACAAGTGAATCTTCATCGAGCAATCAATGGTCGAAATACCGTCTTCTTTTAGGAAAACCTGGAACAGGAAAGTCTCAAGTTTTGATTCGAGCAATTCATCACATGATACAAGAGGAATATACAGCCCTTTTGGCCGCTCCAGTAGCTCTTCTCGCACAAGCATACAGAACCATCTTCGGACCAGATTTAGACACAGATACTATTCACGCTGCCTTTCACATACCCATCAACGAGGAAGCAAGCCAAGAAATGAACT
>JAHPZR010056012.1:60000-85000 GCA_019787425.1 Platygyra sinensis | reverse complement strand
TTCCCTTGGATGTTCCAAAAAATCGGAATTCGGCTGTGTTTCCGTAATGATAACAGTTTCATTAGACGTAAGAATTGAGAACGTTTTTCAGTGTTTTTACTGCGATTTGAGTACGTATATACAACTGACACTTTCGGGCATTTTGTAATTTTTCGGGCAATAAGGTCCCCGCCCCCCCAAGTCCGAGGGTACCCGTACGCCTATGCCAATTGTTGTCACCGGATGATGTCATCATCCGCCAATTACAGGCCATTTCTCAGCTGTTTTCGTCATATCCCCCCTCAGGAGCATTTTGTCAAGTTAGCAAATTAACTACGCAGACAGAACATAGCCGTCTGTGAGAAATGTTTATTTGGTCAAAATTGGGCCAAACTCCGTTGGAGATGCACATCAGGACATTTGCAAGGATAAAGAATGTAACTTAGGACCAGTTGCTGGCTACTAAGGCTGAAATTATCCAGAGTTAAGCGGTGTTTTCGTTTTGCGTGCGAAACAGAAGATTTTGTAATCTGGAATTTTTGTTTCTGTTCACTTTCGAAGGGGTTATTCAATGCGCTATAAAGGTATTACGTCTGGCCATGATGGAACACGCTGACGGTGATAAATGTAAGATCGTGTTTACTTCGCTAGAAGCAATGATGGAATTTTCTGGGGAAAAAAAAGTTAAAACTTAGTCTTAGTCGTGAAAAACCCTTTTAACATATGTAAATTGATAGTCGTTTGAAAGGTCAAGGTATTTTATCCTTAGACATAAACAAAATTCTCCGATTACAAGTAACGCTAGACCTGCCTCACGCAAAGAATGTTTCCATATCTCAAACCGCCCTCTCCCTATTCACGTACACTTGCATGAAATTTCTAAGTTTCTTGACACAGAGACTTAGTTTCTGCTCAACAAATGTTGTCAAAGTGCAAGTCTCTTCAATTTTAAAGGAAAAAAAAATTTTATTGTTACAAGGTGGATTTGAACCCGGGGCGCTAGCACGGCAGTCTTCCACCCTAACCACGAGACCACCGAGGAAACGCTACCGGCAAACGGTCTAATTTAAGTACCATATCGAAAACCCGAACGCTATAAAGAAGCTAACCATTTAGACCGCAAAACAGTCGTATTTTTTGCGACGGTCCATATTCGAACGAAAGGTCTGGAGCGAGGATCACACTTACGGCGCTTCGCGCCTTCCGAAAACGTCCGAAAACGACTGTTTTGCAGTCTACTAACCATTAACCCCTTGCATTAACCCTAACCCTAATCAGTATTTTCAGTGCTTAGGCCTATAATCAGTATTTACTTTGTGTACGCATCACAAGGTATCCAAGGGCGGTTTGAGATTTGGCAACAAGTCCTAACCATCTTTTAAATTGTTTCCGGGTAATGTTTTCTCGCAAAACGTTGTTGCTAAATATTACGTAATGTTTTTGTGAGCGCAAGAGTTAAAAAAAGCGCGGTTTTAATTTTTTCAAAAATTCTTGTTTTTTTTAGTTTTGTCGGTGAGCAGACCCAAACTCCCACTCGGATGATGTCTTCATCAGCCAATTACAGGCCATTTCTCAGCTCTTTTCGTCATATCCCCCCTCAGGAGCATTTTGTCAAGTTAGCCAAATAACTTTTCAGACAGAACATGGCCGTCTGTGAGAAATGTTTATTTGGTCAAAATTGGGCCAAACTCCGTTGGAGATGCAAATCAGGACATTTGCAAGGATAAAGAACGTAACTTAGGACCAGTTCCTGGCTACTAAGGCTGAAGTTATCCAGAGTTAAGTTGTATTTTTGTTTTGCGTGCAAAACAGAAGATTTTGTAATCTGGAATTTTTGTTTCTGTTCACTTTCGAAGGGAATATTCAATGCGCTATAAAGGTATTACGTCTGGCCATGGAACATGTAATATATTGTTGGGACAAACTGGACAAGATATGGCTGCCCGCAGCCAGGCGTGGAACTAACTTTATTGAATATTCGAACCAGCTTAAATACACGAGCCTAATTTGAAATATGCTAATCCGTGACACTACTTTCCCGCCAAAAAAAACAACTTAAAATATCAACTAAAATAAAAATAAACAATATATTAATGTCAACAGCACAGTTCTCAGTCAATCATTACAATTCCTCCCGCACAACTTCTTACAAATTCAATCTCACTACCGGCTTTTGAATTCTAGTAGAGCATCTCAGAGGTTCTGAAGGTGATAATGTCATTTCCGGGTGGCCTTCAACTTCGGTTTCTTTAGCGGCAATAGGTGAACTAGCGATTGGCATGGTGTAGTCGTTACCCGACATTGATGGCACAACTCCACTTTGACTACTCTCCGCATCAGTTCGTGGAAGACCACTTTCCTGGTTTTGAACACTAACAGGCCCCGGCACACTTTGAAATTCTTGCAAGCAGCTTCCTTCCTCAAATGAGTTCCCCAGATCAGCTGACATCTTCTGGTTATCAAGTGCCCTGATGAGATGATCCGCATGAACACGCCTTGTCACAGCGCCCATCTGGACGAGATACCACCGATCTCCACACACCTCCAAAACAACACCTGGACTCCACTTCACAGACTATGACGTGAATCCTCTGTCAGTAATACGGACCCGGACAGGTTCGTTCACCGTGAAACCCCTCTGAACCTGCGATTTGTCATGGTAAAGCTTCTGCTTCATCTGCTTATTCTCCACCTCTAGCGCCAGATTCGGTTTCAACAAGGTCAATCTGGTTCGCAATTGCCTCTTCATTAACTCAGCTGGGGTTCACCCTGTCACACTATGCGGTGTTGAACGGTACTTGATCAAAAAGTTGGCTAGCCTATGCTTCATCGTCATGCCGCCGGTTCCCTGTAACAACTGCTTCTCCAGAGCTTCCTTCACCACGCGGACCGACCTCTCTGCGGCACCATTCGAGGCAGGATGGTACGGCGGAACTAAAATGTGCTTGATTCCATTCTGTCTTGTGAATCTTGCGAACTGCTCTGACGTAAATTATGGACCATCATCTGAGACCAGTTGTTCTGGAAGGCCATGCTCGGCAAATATGAGCCTCAGCTCATCAATGGTGCGCTCAGTAGTGGTTGAGGTCATGTGCTTCACGTCTATCCATTTGGAATGACTGTCAATGAGCGCCATAAAATAGTCCTTTCCTTTCTGACAAAAGTCAATATGCACCCTCTGAAAGGGTCTTGATGGCCATTTCCAGGGATGTAAAGGTACTTTAGGGGGCAAACTTCTTACATTCTGACACACTGTGCAACTCTTAACCACCAATTCAATTTCTCCGTCTAATCCAGGCCACCACATGAAGCTTCTGGCAATAGCTTTCATGCTGCGTATACCAGGGTGTTCCCAGTGTAATTCATTCAACAACCGCCCTCTCAGAACCGCCGGAACAACCACCCGAATTCCCCAGAGAACACAACCTTGTTTACGTGACAACTCGTTTCTCCTGTTATGGAACGGCTTCAGCTCCACGTCATCACAGGTCTCAGGCCAACCATTCATGGTATACTGATGCACCTTGCATAGCAATGGATCCTTAAGGGTTGCCTGTGCAATGTCCACGGCCATAATTGGGAAGTCTTCCCGTACCGCTCCAAGAGTGTAAACTTCGCCTTCCATGGCAACGCTTGAATCCTGGCACGGCAATCTTGACAACGCGTCAGCATTCGAATGTTCCTCTGACCTACGATACGCAAGATCATAGTCATATGCTGATAGCACAAGTGCCCATCTCTGCATACGCGCTGCAGCAAGAGTCGGAACAGCGGACTTCGGACCCAAAATTGCCTGCAAAGGCTTGTGGTCGGTAACAAGAGTAAATTTGCGGCCATACAAGAACTGGTGAAAACGTTTCACCCCAAACACCAAGGACAAAGCTTCCTTCTCAACTTGAGCATAATTCTTCTCACTGGCACTCAATGTTCTTGACGCAAATGCAATTGGTCGTTCCTGCCCATCGTCCATCACGTGACACATTCTTTATGGCATCAATCTTCTCCTGAACCGGATGCAACCCGTCACCATCCACTCGCAAGCCAAGATACACGACTTGCTTCTTCAGGAAAACACACTTTTTCAGGTTTAGCCGCACATTGTACTTCTGCAGTCTCTCTAACACTTCTCCCACGATCTCCAAGTTTTCTTTTGCATCAACACCGCCGACAAGAATGTCATCTTGATTACACACGCACTTCTCCACACCTTGCAAGATTTTATCCATGGTTTCCTGGAAAATCTTCGGCGCGGACTTGACACCGTAGGGCAACTTTGTATGCGCATACAGTCCCTTATGAGTGTTAATACACAGGTACTTTTGGCTTGCTTCATCAACACTCATTTGCGTATAAGCATGTGTGAGGTCAAGTTTCGAGAATACCTTGGACCCAGCCAGTGTGGAGTACAAGTCCTGTGCAGTTGGGAGAGGATACTGTTCATCATCAACCACTTGATTAATGGTTACTTTGTAATCGCCGCATATCCTGACAGAACCGTCAGCCTTCGGCACAACAACAATAGGGCTCGCCCAGTCGCTACGGTCGACCTTGACGATAACTCCATGTTCCTCTAGCTTGTTAAGCTCCGCCTCCACAGCCTCCCTCAATGCATACGGGACAGGGCGCGACTTGAAGTAAATTGGACTTGCTCCCTCACGAACGCGAATGTGCGCTTCTATTCCCTTCATACCATCATATCCATCTCTAAACAGATCGGCATGCTTGTTAAGAATGCAGTCTAACTCCTCATTCCTCGACGTTCCTTTCAAACTGAAAACCTCATTCCAATTGACCTTGAGTTTTTCCAACCAATTCCGCCCCAGCAAAGTTGGCTTTCCCTCGTTCTCAGCTACGATCATCGGAAGAATGTATTCTTGTCCGCTATAAACAACCTTGCACAGCATCTGACCACACGTCCATAATGTTTCACCAGAGTAGGTCTTGAGCTTCACGTCACTGTTCTGAAGTGGAAAAGATTTGAACCTCTTGATGTAAGTATCTCTACTCATAATAGAAAAATCAGCTGCCGTGTCAACCTCCATGTCAATACTCTCACCATTAATCTCCACCTCAACGAGATAGCCCTTACTCGCTCTGCCGCTGTTCGTAGCAAAGAGCCCAAAAATACCCAGCTCATCGTCTGAACTCTGAATTTCATCTTCATCAGGGGTCTGATCATCGACTGCCAAATTCTGAACTCTTCCCTTGTTTTGCCTTCCGAAAGCGCCACTCTTACACGCAGAAGCGATGTGCCCGACCTGCTAACACGTATAGCACCTTGCGCTCTTAAATCTGCAAGACCTGAACGAGTGGTTGCCATTGCACCGTGAGCACTTTGCATCTGGCTGCCTGCCATTCCCTCTGTCACCAGAACTGACTTTATTAACTGAAATCGTCGTCCCCGTCCCTGAACCATGGTGCGGTCTATTAAAATTCACGGCTATTCCTCTCTGCCAGCTCCATAGAAATCGCAATGTTACACGCAGTGTCAAACGTCAAGCTTGATGTACTCAGCAACTTGTTCTGAATTTTCACATTGTTTAAACCGCAAACAAACCTGTCCCTCAGTGCTCGGTTGTCCATAGTTACAGTGGATCGACAGTTTTTTTAAAGCCACAATGTAATCACTAATCGACTCATCCGTTTGTTGATTTCGCATGCCGAAGTGAAAGCTTTCCGTAATCTCCAAAGGAGCAGGATCGTAATGATTCTTTAGACTCTGCACAATATCCGCCAAAGATGTATCTTTAGGTTTCGCCGGCGACAACAGATTACTTAACACTGAATAAACTTCCGGACCGACTTCAGCAAGAAATATTGCCTTCTTCTGCTCGGTGACACGTCGATTCGAAGCCACGTGTACCGTACCCGGAGTCTCGACAATGTTGTTCGCCGTATAACACATCTCCATGCGCTCCACGCATGCACAGAACGTCTCCTTGTCCCGGCAGAACTCACCGACTCTACCAATATACGAAGCCATCCTCGTCGCCAAATGTAATATATTGTTGAGACAAACTGGACAAGATATGGCTGCCCGCAGCCAGGCGTGGAACTAACTTTATTGAATATTCGAACCAGCTTAAATACACGAGCCTAATTTGAATATGCTAATCCGTGACAGAACACACTGACGGTGATAAATGTAAGATCATGTTTACTTCGCCAGAAGCAATGATGGAATTTTCTGGGGAGAAAAAAGTTTAAACTTAGCCTAAACCCTTTTGACATATGTAAATTTATATTCGTTTGAAAGGTCAAGGTATTTTTTCCTTAGACGTAAACAAACCTCTCGGATTACAACACGCTATGCAAAGAATATAATCATTGAATCACGCAACTTGTACTGTTCACTTTCGCTGTGGAATCGATCACGCAACTTATGATCTGTTGACCCGTCAGTATACTAAAAATCCAGAGCTTTGTAGTGTGCGCTGTGGAGATGAATTTGGCTTGGAATTTTACTGGAACGGAGCGCTTAACCCTGTACTAAGATTCTGTGGAGGAATTGGGGCGGCTGGCATGCTTTATTAAAGTGTCTGTTTTTTCACTTCGAGAAGGAGTGACTTTAAAACCGAGTCTCTTTTACTCTTCTTACGAGAGGAAACTCAAAAAGCGATAAATCGCTTGAAAGGTTTCGGATCGTGCTGAAACGCAAGATGACTATAAAAAAGACAACAAGGCATTGAGGTCGGTTACTTTTATTACACTGAAAATTTACTTAAATTTAGGCTAAAATGTCTATTGACATTTGTTGTGTGTCATTGCTGATGTTATTAAAAAGCTGTATGTTCACCTTGTTAGACCTCTCAAGTGTGGTCTACTCATCAAGCTTATTTAAGCGATATGGCAGAGGCTGTACAATGTCAGGCGACTAAGCTCATGGTTGGGAATAGAATTTCTTGCAAAGAACGTTTGAAATAAGACCGGTCTAATGTAGCTATCTTCTAGACGAATCTATTTACTCTTCATTTTTACCTCATGGTATGACGAAAGTCATGCTATGGGGTTTAGGGTTTGGGGGCGAAATTCAATTAAAAATCACTCACTCACTTGTGAGACAATTAATTTATGCATTACACCTGGATTAAACACTTTTTCCCCATATCTCCCCCTCTCCGACAAGTTTGCCTCATTGTTTATGCCATTGTGTCAGTGTACGTGGGGGGAGGTACAAAGGGGAGAATATGTCCAACTATACTTGGACAGGTTCAAAATGGCGTCCTGTCCCTGTGAAGCGTGATGGCGTTTTGTTTCCAAAGCTGATCATAACATATATTTGTGGAGCCAGAAATGGAAAGGAAATATGCTACAGGATACTTGACTGAAGAGAAATGGACGTGTAAGTCCTAAAAGTGACGATAACATGAACGATTGAAGGATTCGTGCGTGAAGACCCAAACTGACATGCACTGCGAATAAACGTCTTGTCCGTTTGAAGCGTGGTATTTCTTTGATCCCAAACCTGATCGGAACCTACCTCTTTGGAGCCAAAAATGGAAAGAAAACTTGCTACAGAATACTCGACTACAGAGAAATCGGCGTCCAAGTCCTAGAAGTGACGATAACAAAAACGATTCGTGCGTGAAGTTCCTTTACATAAGACGACCGCGATCATAAAATAAGCTTACTGCAAATTGGTTAGCGTTAAACTTTGTTGATTTTTTGTTTCACCCACGACCACGAAAATTTCGAAATGTGCGGTGTTTTGAATTCAAATAACGGACTATAAGCTCCTCAGCTACTGTAGGTCCTCTCGAAACTTTTGGCCACAGGAATTGACCGGCACAGGAAGAAAACAGTAAACTTATGTTGAAATGAACGCTTTATCATCATCTGGGACAAACGGTAAGCCTTTCTCCTTTTATCGTGTGGCATTTTGTGTAAAACGTGTAACATATAATTGAATAATAAGCACACTTTGAGATAATTTTCGCCATTCGTTCGGAAAGTTTTCGGAAAACGACACATGCCTGCATCTCTGATTACACATGATGTTGACAAACGTATATAACCCATTTCGGGTGTGGACAAAACGTGGGGTAGGCCACATGGCCTAGGCCATGGTGTAGGCCATGGCCTACCCTGTGGCCTACCCTATGGCCTACTCTATGGCTTACCGGTGGTCAGATTTTGTAAAACATTAACACGACATTGGTAAGAGTCGACTGAGTACGCTGCATAAACTTCTTACAAAATCTGCAATATTCCCTACCCTATTTAAGACCTGACCAAATATTTGAAACCCAATTTATGACCTGACTGGTAAATCAAAACCCTGTTTCTGACCAGCATAATAAGTTCCCTAGTTCAGACCAATGTGAAATTACCATAAACATAATTTGTGAAAGGCTTTTGTTGATTTTCCTTTCAATAATTATGAAAAAGTGGCTTTATAAAAACATACCCATATCAAGGCTAGAGGGCAAAAACCATACCCTTTTCATGACAAAGATGGCCAAAATCAGCTAAAATTTGTACCTTATGTATGACCAAAACAGGTGAAAAACTATACTCCTTGGAGCTGCACATACCTATACATACAGACATACTACTTTATTTGGTGTCTTCTACATTAGTCCATATAAGGGAGTGCCCCGGGGGGTTCTTTTCACTATATAATATCACAAGTTAGCTGGTGATTTTACCAAATCCATGAATTATATACTTCCCAGGAAGCTTACTGCAACAGGCAAGATTTTGAAAATTCTGCCAAACTCAATGACAACATAATGCTTCAATATCCGAAAAAAAGCAGTTATGTACCAGAATTGTAAATCACAACAATAACAACCTCTGAAAAACAAAATATTTAAAGTAATTATTACATTATTTTATTGAAAAGATTCCCTCTAAAAGAACTGTGTAGTTCAATGTAATATTTTTAATGATTTGATCTCTACCACGAAAAAAGCAGTTCCTTGCTTTGTGCCCGCTCCCCCTCTGTCCACTCCTACCCCTTTTACCTTTCGATCATTGGGCCTTATTATTTGAATTTAACTGGATGATGTGGAATGACAAAGTGAAAACAAATATTTTTTGGCGACATTAACATACTAGCCTGCGTTGCAGCCGGGTCTGTCTGCGACGCAGGCTATAACATACCAGTTTCAAAATGTTTCTTCAACAATAATAGCCTCTTTTAAAAAAATAAATAATAGTATTTCACATGTCTCGACTACAACAATAGCGTCTTGGCCAAAAAATGAAACTATTTGTCCACCACACTAATGGTATCAATTGAAACAATGATTAACAAACAAACATACCAAAAAATCCATTTTCCAGGAAAAACGCCTATTTGCAAAGATCAGTAGACTGACTATTTTCTGTTGATTAACAATCCTCTTGATTTCGAAAAAATGTCAATTTCCTTTCTGAATAATAACAATAACAATCTTTCCTCAACAGGAAGTCTCTATTTGAACTAACTAAGTCAATCCCTTACAAACATAACAATAATTGTGCCGACACGTGTAGCCTACAAACAAAGGTATATAAAAGTTTGCAAAGATCGCGAGATCGTTACTCAAGGGTGCAATCAATTCATACCATGAGGTTGCTCTAAGCAGCCTTTGATTTTCATTCAATCTCTAATTATCTGCAGTTTTATAGTTCTGAGCATGAACCCGATATTTTGAGGAACACTGAACTAACTTTTAAAACTAACTATGCAAGAACAGAATTATTTAGGTCGTCTTTTTTTCCTAGAGTTGCTTGTCTTTGGAATAATTTACCTATTTCTATTAGGAAGAGGGAATCACAAATCAGTGTTCAAAAAAGACCTAAGACTCTACTGTTTTGCTACTGATAGCAGGGATTTAATGTAATTGCTATTTAATTTCAGTCAGCATTATTTTTATAACACATAATATTTTACTTTATTCGTTTTATAATACTGCCTGTCATTATGTATATTTTATTCATGTTCTTGTTTTACATATATTGTTTCTTGTGGCCTTTATCACCGGGAAGTTCATTCCTGTTGCTAGGTCTTCCAGCAGCTATTTATTTGTATGTTTGTATGTACACATATTTATCTGCTGTAAAATTATTAAGTGAAGTAAAGTACAAACCCTTTGTAACATAACACCTTCATATGCTGAAAGGCGAGAGTCACGTTTCGCGTAATTAAGGTCGGTTGTTATGTAGCAGTAGATGACGGCGGTAACTATATCACGTTTCACGAGCTGAACGTTTGCGTACAGATTAAAAAGATAACAAACGCGCAGTCGGACAGTGTGAGTAACCGTGAGTTTTAAAGCGCGGTACCATATCGGAAACCCGAACGCTATAAAGAAGCTAACCATTAACACCTTGCAGTAACCCTAACCCTTATCAGTATTTTCAGTGCTTAGGCCTATAATCAGTATTTACTTTGTGTACGCATCACAAGGTATCCAAGGGCGGTTTGAGATATGGAAACAAGTCCTAACCATCCTTTAAATTGTTTCCTGGTAATGTTTTCTCGCAAAACGTTGTTGCTAAATATTACGTAATGTTTTTGTGAGCGCAAAAGAATTAAAAACGCGCGGTTTTAAGTTTTTTTTTAAACTTCTTGTTTAGTTTTGTCGGTGAGCAGACCCAAACTCACACTCGGCCAATTGTTTTCACCGGATGATGTCATCATCAGCCAATTACAGGCCATTTCTCAGCTCTTTTCGTCATATCCCCCCTCAGGAGCATTTTGTCAAGTTAGCAAATTAACTATTCAGACAGAACATGGCCGTCTGTGAGAAATGTTTATTTGGTCAAAATTGGACCAAACTCCATTGAAGATGCTCATCAGGACATTTGCAAGGATAAAGAATGTAACTTAGGACCAGTTGCTGGCTACTAAGGCTGAAATTATCCATAGTTAAGCTGTATTTTCGTTTTGCGTGCGAAACAGAAGATTTTGTAATCTGGAATTTTTGTTTCTGTTCACTTTCGAAGGGGATATTCAATGCGCTATAAAGGTATTATGTCTGGCCATGGATCACGCTGACGGTGATAAACGTAAGATCGTGTTTACTTCGCTAGAAGCAATGATGGAATTTTCTGGGGAAAAAAAGTTAAAACTTAGCCTTTACGCTCGTGAAAAACCCTTTTAACATATGTGGATTTGAACCCGGGGCGCTAGCACGGCAGTCTTCCAACCTAACCACTAGACCACCGACGAAACGCTACCTATAGATGGTTTAATTTAAGTACCATATCGGAAACCCGAACGCTATAAAGAAGCTAACCATTAACCCTTGGCATTAACCCTAACCCTAATCAGTATTTTCAGTGCTTAGGCCTATAATCTGTATTTACTTTGTGTACGCATCACAAGGTATCCAAGGGCGGTTTGAGATATGGGATCAAGTCCTAACCATCTTTTAAGTTGTTCCCGGGTAATGTTTTCTCGCAAAACGTTGTTGCTAAATATTACGTACAATGTTTTTGTGAGCGCAAAAGAGTTAAAAATGCGCGGTTTTAATTTTTTTAAAAATTCTTGTTGACTATGTATGGAAGTACAAAAATTCAAAGATTAAAAAGTCCACCTTGATTAAAAGCAAAGAGAACGGAGGTCTAAACATGGTTGATTTCACACTGTTTGATAAAGCACTGAAAATATCCTGGGTCAGACGTCTCTGTTCTGAAGGCAATCAACCATGGAACTTCATCCCACTACACTTTCTATCTGGTGTCGGTGGAACACTTGTTTTTCGTTGTAATTACGACTTGAAATATTTAAACTTAAGTGCAAAATTACCCACTTTCTACAAAGACATAATCTCGCACTGGCAAGAATTGAATAAGGTTGTTCCCACAACAAAGAAAGACGTCCTCGATCAAATTGTTTGGAATAACCGATTCATAACAATCAACAAAGCCTCCGTGTATTTTCGAAACTGGCATCGTGCCGGTATTCATAAACTTTCCAGTCTCCTCGATGAGAACAACAATCGATTTCTGTCTTTCAACGAATTCTCACGAAAATTAAAGGTGAAATTTTTTACAGTATCACGGTCTCCTTTCAGCAATATCGAGTGAATGGAAAAAACACCTTAAACAGGAACAGCAAGCCGCCACAGTTAATTTACCTGAAATCGATAAACTTACGTGCAGAACAATTTACAAATCGCTAATTGATTGTCAGAATCTCCCTCCTCCAACGGCTGAGAAAAGACTTGTAGAATGTGGTTTCGATATCCACGAGCGACAGAAAATATACTCCTTACCCATTCTCGTGACCAAAGAAATTAAACTTTCAATATTCCAATACAAGATTATTCATAACATTCTCTACACCAATTGCATTTTGTACAAAATGAAAAAGGTTCAAGACCCTCATTGTCCCTTTTGTACAAACGTAGACCAAACAGTCGGTCACTTATTCGTATCGTGCCGGTCCGTGGGTCATTCGTCCATTCAATTTTCGTTTAAAATCGAAAATTGAAAATTGATGTCCATTTTTGATTTTCATGATGTTCTATCATAAAAAATTAGAAAGTGCCCAATTGAAAATATTTGACTATTTTTATTTCGGTAGAACATTGAAGTAGCACTTATATTTTAACTTTAATCTTGTCAACAATAAAGAGAAAAATGAAAGTGAGCGGCAATTTTGTTTTTCCGAGAATGTTGCAATCTGTAACACTGCTTAGTTTTCCTGTTTTCGAGGAGTCTAAACATGAAAAATTGAAAATAAAAATCAAAAATTGAAAATTGAAATCAATTTTCAATTTTTGTTTCTGGGCAAAGACGTGCGCACTCGAAATGACAAAAGTACCCCAGGGTGAGCTGGGAGAGGGAACGCTCGTCGTGGTCCCCAGTCCCTAGCGGCCTTATGTCCGCCATCTTGAATGTCGGAGAGACCCTTAGGATACGCTTTTTAGCAACAAACTGACTTCAGAGTGTATTTTCCGCTGAGTCACAACAAGATCTTTCACGTAGTCAATGCTTACGTCGTCCATAGTGGTAAATACTACTCAAGACTGTTAAATTTGCCGCTTCCTTGCTGAAAACCATTTCTAAGGGTCTCTCCGCCATTCAAGATGGCGGACATAAGGCCGCTAGAGACTGGGGAACATGACGAGCGTTCCCTCTCCCAGCTCCCCCTGGGGTACTTTTGTCATTTCGAGTGCGCACGTCTTTGCCAAGAAACAAAAATTGAAAATTGATTTCAATTTTCAATTTTCAATTTTTGATTTTGAATTTTTCATGTTTAGACTCCTCGAAAACAGAAAAACTAAGCCGTGTTCACAGATTGCAACATTCTCGGAAAAACAAAATTGCCGCTCACTTTCTTTTTTCTCTTTATTGTTGACAAGATTAAAGTTAAAATATAAGTGCTACTTCAATGTTCTACCGAAATGAAAATAGACAAATACTTTCAATTAGGCACTTTCTAATTTTTTATGATAAAACATTATGAAAATCAAAAATTGACATCAATTTTCAATTTTCGATTTTAATCGAAAATTGAATGACGAATGACCACGGACCCCACGGACCCCCACGGACCCCCACGGCAGGCAATGTAACATTAAGCATTTGCAAGTAATGAATGTAAACTGAGTAACGTGGCGCAATGTAAGTAGATGTATGTAAGTAGATTTATGTACCGTGTTAGTAACTACCTTTGCAGTGTAAATAAAAATGTGAAAAAAATAAAAATAAAAAAAAAACAAAAAAAAAAACAAGTATACATCTGTGGGCACTATCTGCTTCGCTGTTGCCAAGTCTATATCGTTGAAGCTAACTGGATAAAGTTACATGCCTTTAGAGTGCTTTATTTGATCTTTTATCAACTTTGCCGCTCTGTACAACATAAGCTTTGCAGAAGGATCTTGTGAAGGTTGATTTAAGTAATCTGCTTGTGGAGTTGACGATTCTGTGTTGTTTTGTATTCCAGAACGGTTAATGACATCTAGCAGATCTTGCACTGAAATAGAACTTGAGTAAACAATCTCTGGACTGTTCTTCTGATAAAGCTGATGGAACACAATTGTTTCACCGAAATGGCTTTTCATGCGTCGCTTCAATTCTGATTGGTGTAATTTGAACCATAGATGCCCCATTTTCGAGCAAGCCGATATATTTCTTTAACAAAGATGACATGTCGTAAGCTTTGCCAGATTCTAGTCCTTTCCTGAGTTCAGGAGCCATTTCAAGGAATGATTTATCATACGCTGATTCTTGTCCAGCTTCGTCTTTAAAAGCTCGAGATTTCAAGTTACATTTGCTCATGTAAGATGCAAAGCATGTCTTATGGTATTTAGCTCCTGAAGAAACTAAATCCATATTGATACCAAGGAGCAAACGGAGCATGTCTTGTTCTCCTTTAGCTTCCGCACTCTGCCTTACAGTATTAGCTGCTTCAATTGTTGACACATTTTGCATTATCTTCTCTTTCTTGTGGGTCCGCTTTTTTGCAAAATAGGCATTTTGACCAGTCTTGGGAGTGAATGCTGGATCGTAAAACTCTAGAGGAAGATGACTCCTCTTCCATATCTTCCTCTACCACCACTGATGTTTTACTTGCAGCGGCATATTTGATATTTTGAGTACTTGTGTACGTCGCATAGCAGGAGGCGCGCGTGCCAAAGAACTTCGTTTTCATATAGTAACTCCAAATCAGGAGAAAGCCTCTCGTAAACACTATCCCGTCGAACCTTTAGTTTGGATACAAAGTTAGCAACAGATGTTTCTTTGCCTTTTCTCAGTTTATCTTTCAAGTCCGTTTGACAGATGATACAGTAAAAATAGTTGTTCGTCGTTTCTTTGGCAAAGGGGGAACCCAGGGGGGGTACTCCCTTATATGGGCTATACAGGTATGTGCGGCCCCAAAGGGTATGGTTTTTCAGCCGTTTTAGTCATAAATAGGGTATCAATTTTGGCTGATTTTGGCCATTTTGGTCATAAATAGGGTATGGTTTTTGTACTCTAGCCTCAATATGGGTATGTTTTTTTAAGAAACCAAAAGAAAATTAACAAAAGCCCTTCACAAATTATGTTTACGGTAATTTAACTTTGTTCTGAGCTAGGGATCCAATTATAACGCACGTCTGAAACAGGATTTTGATGTAAGGTTTAGGTCATAAATAGGGTTTCGAATTTTTGATCAGGTCATAAATTGGGTAGGGAATATCGCAGATTTTGGTCATAAATAGGGTAAGGGTTTTGTGAAGCGGGCCGCACACCCCCAGCCAATTTTTCTGGGAGTACTCCCCCCCCGGGAGGGGGAAGAGGCATTTGGCATTCATGCAGGCCACTATCGATCATCACTTCCATTTCCTTAATCTGCCATTATGGCTGCAAAACAAAGTAGTTTTTATCGCTAAAGTTTAGTTTTGCGTCGCCTCTTCTATTGAAACATTAATTACAGTACGTCTGCTTCTTGGATCAGTTTCAATTTTACTTCAGATTAGTTGTTTTTATGGTACTTTTGCTAAACACAAAGCCGCACTGTAAACGTGGCTTTCAACACCACCCGATCTGCATTTTAGTTTTGCACGTGAAAGTACCTTTCAGATTAAAAATATTTGCAGTAGACCAGAATTTTTCAATTTCTAATACCATAGACGCTAGATAAAATAAAATTACACACGGAATGCGAATACTGATCAAATAATCATATATGTGAACTGCGGATGAAGGGTCATAAGAAGTTTCTGAGGGAAATGTTTTGAATTTCGCGGGTTGTCAGCGTTATCATAAATATAATTCATATTGTACGCTAATGCACATTGTGGTGATACTTAGTTCAAACTGTCTGTGTTCTATAGCTCCCAAATTCTTATATAAAGTTTGTACAAACATAATTTTAGCGCTTACCTGTCAAAGATTTTGAGAAATAGAGAGCCAACACACAGCCTATCCGTAATCTTGGCTCGGTATGGAAACGAGGCTGACTGATGTCGTCTTGGAAATCGCGCCTCAAAGCAGAAACAAATCTGGCAATATTGCCAAAATAAGTGTAGAAAGTTGCGATAAGAAGTAATAAGACTCCGAAATCGAAAAAAAAAACAATATAGTTTTTTAGAAATACTTTTAAAAATATTACAAGTAGGTGGTATTTTTTCATTAACAATTTAGGCAGTAATCTCTAAATGTCTTTTATGAAAAAAGAACTGAAATAGATAATTAAAAATCCACACTAATTTCTAATGATTATTGTGTGCTTTCTTTTGATATTTTAGCATTTCTCTCTTGTTTGGATTCAGATTACACCTAATTTTTTAATATTTGCGTTCAGCCTCTTTTTCATGCTGCACTTCTGGTCACCTTTAAAAACACCCTCTTAAGGTCATTCCACTGAAATAGAACCTACACTGAGATTTTTGTCAAACTTTGGCAATTGATTGTTTATATTGTAGGAACTTAAATTTGGAAATAAAATGAGGGGTCCCCACGTTCGTTTAGGAACAACAGCACCTTGTTTGTTCCATATAAATCCTTATAATAGCATCATGATTATAGTCACGATTGCTTGCTAAATTCACGTTTCCGACGATTGTTTTTTGCTCAACACTGAGAATTGGCCCATATTTATTTTAAACAGAGAAATTTACTACTCAATTAAACATAGGCACGCAAGACGTGCAAGAGTTATTTTTTTAAGGTTATGAAAATGGGAGCATTTAAGCGACTCTTTACAGTGATAATTCAGTTAATTTGACAAGTTTTTTGGCTACAATGTACAGCAAGAAAGAAACTGAGAATCTGATGTACACACGAGCTTATATCGCTAAGATAAGTTGTCATTTTAAGTTGTCGCTAGAGGGTATGGATAAAATATAGGCACGCTAAGCGTGTAGGAGTTTTTTTGTTGGAATAAATGGGCTGGTGGAAGGGGGGGGGGGGGGGAGAGAATGGGTGACTGTTTTTCTGTAGGTTTTTGAGTTGTTGCGCAAAAAAAGGCTTTGAATTTTTTTTTTCTTGTAGAGGGGCAAGCCATATATGTGTATTGCGTGCTTCCAAAATGAAACATGGAGCATTGACAGATGATGATTTAACACCTATAATTTTTTTTTTTGTGGATGCAATAATAGAAATATAGTACATGTAGGTCCAAACTGTTGTAAGTAGGGTATGGGTTAGAGACGACAAGAAAGATCGTAGATCTTATAACCGCGCTTTTAAAAATTAGCTGGTTTCCTTGCACTACAGTCACAACGCAATGCACATTCCAGAGACCCCCTCGATGATTCATTTATTACTGTAGACACCATATCACTTGATCCACACAAATTATATTATTGCATCATCGTTCATCTCTATGATGACGTCATGGTTAATAATCACCCACATCTACCCTCACGTTTCTTATCTGCAGGCAGTCCTTGTTGATTCACTGATGACTATAGCCACGCCATCAACTGATCAATCTGTAGCAAAACTGACAACGACTAGACACGAACTGTTTAAGCCTCTTATTGCACCATCACATTGACCCGTCCATAACATACCCGATGCGCCGACTAAGAAGAATTTTTTTCACAAAGGAATAACTCAAAAATAGCAAGAAAGCGAGATAAGCTTTCTGACTCGTTTAAGCCTGATTTACTGATTAATTTGTAGTTTAACTTGGTGCCACGCAGTCTTCAAAAAATATTATTTTCAACAGTTTTCATGCTTTTTTACCTTTAACAAAAAGATCTCGGACTGAAACGAATATGTCCTTGAATTAACCGTATCAAACCTCTACTGCAGACACCTAAAAGCTGTCCGGACATGTTAACTTCTTTTTTTGTTTAAAATCCTGGGAACAAGAGGCCATAACTTGTTAGCTCTAAGGGACAGACCATTAGAAAAGTGAAGGGGGGGGGGAGGGGAAAAAACCAAAAAAAAAATTCATGCAAGGGAAATTGTCAAGAAAAAAAATTCGTGCAAAGAAGAAGGTAAAGAAAAAAAATTCATGCAGAAGGAAGGTCCAGGTCCGGTTGCTATGGCGTGACGTCATTTATCTGTTAGGTTGCTGTCATCGCAAGAATTTTGCGGTTCTATTGTGGTTTGCGATAATTGCTTTCAATAAAAGAAACTGTGTACTATAAGTAACCTGGTAATTTTCAGATATGATCTGGCGGCATAATTTATTTTTTTATAATAAATTTTCACAACGCGGGATTATTGTTCGCTTACACATAATGGAGACTTCGACTTCCAATGAACCCGTCATCGGTCATTGAAAACGGGCACAAAATGAGACTTGCCTCCCAAATTAGAAGATATGGTGTTTCTCCTGACGCATTTGTGCGAAATTGATCCAGTTTTCAGTCGAATTTTCCTCGTGGAGTTAAAGAAGGCGCGCTTGTTTTCCTTTCGCGGGAAGAACAACAAAGAAGCTGCCCCTGGATATACGTTTGGATTTGTTGTTGCGGCAAACCATTAAACAGTTGTTGAAAACCAAACAAAACCGACAACCGCGATTGGCTTGTACATGAATTCAATCACCTGAGAACGACAGAGAGAACCAAAAAGTGTCTTCAGCTAGCGCTAGCCGTGACCAACCTCGTAGAGCATCGAATAAAGACAACAAGACGAATGTACCAAGTTATATCATTAGATTAATCTTTCATTTATATGATAATTAACTTACACGGATTGTCATGCTTTTAGATAGTATGGGGACTAGACAGGTACTAAAAATCACTGTTTTCATTTGTGAGTTAGACCCTATACTGAGTCCATCGTACAATAGTTTTCTGAAAGACAATTATTTCGGATACATAGAAAATCCGCATTAGGTACATATTATAAATGCTCTCTGGTTTGCCCACGCAAACGTCCACGTAGAATTGACGTTGCCGAGGGTTACAGGATATTTTCGGGTTCACCCAGGCTGAAGTCCATGCAACACAGTTGTTGATGAGTACTTCCAGATATGTAACAAAATCGTCAAAAAGTTATTTTTCCGACGTGCGTAACGTACATTATAGGAACATGTTACATATCCTTTCAGGTTCACCCAGGCTGAAGTTCACGAGTAATTCGAGATATGTAACAAAATCGTGATAGAGATTTTTCCGTCGTGCGTGACATTATAGGAACATGTTACATGTCCTTTCTGGTTCACCCAGGCTGAAGTCCATGCAATACAGTTGCTGAGTGCTTTGGGATATGTAACAAAATTGTCAAAGTGTTTTTCCGTCGTGCGTTGCATTATAGGAACATGCTGTGGTGGGTTCTGGTTCACCCAGTCTCATTGAACACTGATTGAAGTCCATGCAGTACTCGTGATAGTGATTTTTCGGTCGTGTAGTTTCCAGAATCGCTTCGCATTACTTAAAAACAGTAAGATTATGAGCTCGTGATTTCTATCACGCATAGTAATCGTGAGCGTAATTTTTGAGAATTTCTGACTGCATAACATAAACTGATTTTCAAAGTGTCTGGACACATGACGCGTTTTGTGGAACACAAACCATCACTGCCAGGGATATGATTACACTGGAATGTTACAAGCCACTGGTATCCCGTGGAGATGTGGAACTAAAAGTTCTTCATCTCCACGGGATCCAAGGTCTGTTTTTGGTTGCAAAGGACGTCTGGCTCGTTGTGGTACAACATACACTGTATACTGTATTGTAATGGAAATAATAAAATAAAATTTGTAATAAATTAATATTAGAATCTGGTATCTTTGTAAATATTATATGCTAAAAAATTCGTTATGCTCAGAATAAAAATTAGAGGATGAGTCTTATCCCCTTGAACAGGAGCCCGTGCCTTGAATAAGAATTCTATAATACAATGAAAAAGTCATTCACACGTAGTAGTAAGTGTTTTAACACATAAACAGCAACATTAACACTGCCACTGGTACTTTAAAAAAAAAAAGAACCACAAAGTGTGGTTTTCATTGGCAGGCAGACTATCTTCGCTCTAGGACATACTCGTCTGAGCAAAACTGCTAAGGTTTACGTGTCGCTATCGTAAAACCACAAGGGAGAGTCTGTGTTGGCCTGTCTATTAACTTTTCAAAAAGGTAAATCGCTCAAAGACAAACTCGCCAGAACAAAACTTTAGAGGCTTACGTGCCACTACCGTAAAACCACATGGGGAGTTTGTGTTGGGCTGTCTATGACCTTTTCAAAAAGCAATATTTGTCTGAAAAAAAAATTCGCACAGAGGGTTTCACCTGAAAAAAAAATTCCTGCAGAAGCCGTGAGCGAAAAAAAAAATTCGTGCAAGCTGAAAATTCCCCTCCCCCCCCCCCCATCACTTTTCTAATGGTCCGTCCCTAACTGAATTTACTCCCATGTGAAAAACAAAAGTGTTAAGTTACCATTTGTAACTAAAAATAGCAATATCTCGTTTTCTTTGTTCAAACATTTCATGGGAAGAAGTGGTGACGATTCGTCAGCTCTAATTGAATTTCCTCCCTTGTGAAAAACAGAAGTGTCAAGTTACCATTTCTAACTAAAAAATAGCAAACATCTCGGTGAAACAAGTGCTCCCGATTCATCACCTCTAATTGAATTTACTCCCTTGTGAAAAACAAGAGTGTCAAATTACCCCTTGTAACTGAAATTAAAGATATCTCGTTACATTTGCATACAAGAACAAAACAATAGTCACTTCTACTTATTTTGTAAACGTTAAAACTGTTTCAAAACTAAATAGTCTCGTCAATCCTCTAAAATATGTCCCTTGAACTAGAAGCGACGATTCGTGACCTCTAATTGAATTTACTGGTTGTGAAAAACAAAAGTATCAAGTTACCCTTTGTAACCTGAAATAAAGTACTCTTCCCATTTGTTTACTACTGACTCATGAACTACTTCAAAACGCAAAGCTCATCTCGTTCATAACTAGCCACCATTACACTGAAACAACCCGATGTATATTACGTAACTGTAACAATCCCCTCCAAACCAGACTAAAAGTCACAAACCGGCAACACATACGTCAGTCCTAATTATTCAATCACCAAAGTCCTTGCACTTAATACAATCATACAACTCCCAACATTTACCTCACTTAAGTTATCTTGAACAAGAAATTTTCTTTTTCTTCTACTACAATTCGTCGTGCTGGCTATTAATGTGATAAAGCGAAAACCCTGATAACATTGACAAGGAAAGATTAAGTTTCATTTATAACATATCTTCTCATCCCAGTAGTAAACAAGAACCATTATAAATGTAAAATCGTGACAGAATAATTTCTTTTTGTTCTGTTGACGAAATTAATCGTTGTCTCTTCGCTTTTCTCGTTGAAACTTATCATTGAAACTGATCAATGGATGCTGAAATAACTACTCTCTCCCGACTCTGCAGCAATATTTAGGTTTCACTACAACACGCAAACGATTCGAACCTGGTCACAACCTCTTCACAGTCCCTCTATTGCATTCCGCCCCTTAAATATAATTGTTCCTATCCTAGAAACCACATCAACATTAGCGGCTAACACTCATTTAATTCAAAACCTTACCTAATGGGAAAAGCTCACCCTTCATCGCATGCTCGCAGTTATACATGATCCCGAACACTATGTTTCTTTGACTGATTATCCAGTTGCTAATGACTATCAAACCCGCCCACAAAATCCTCAGCCTAACCCACAGAAAATGTCGAGGTAAACCCAATATATGAATTACTTCCTCCTCTTTTACGGAAGAATAAATATGGCTGTTCTCAACTGTTTTGGGATCAAATCTTCTCACATACCATTTACCTTTACAACAAGAAATTTGATTGGTGTTTAATAGTAGATCCCATCTGATTGGTGTGAAATACATACATCTCTCACTGATCCACTGATCCACTGAACCACTGATCCACTCACTGAACCACCCGTCCATAACATACCCGACGCGCCGACTAAGAGGTATTTTTTTTACAAAAAAATAACTCAAAAACGACAGAAAAAAATGATAGGTCACCGTAGCCGTTCTCGAGAAAATGACGATTTACCTCTTCGGCGAGGTCCAGTCGGAAAGAAAAACCCGCCATTTTCTAATGCGCGCGCGCTAATCACGCGTAAATTTATGCGCAGTAGGGATGCGCAATGCAATACTGGGGAATGACCTTAACTCCAAACTGATACCACAATCCGACTCTACAACGTACCTAGCGTTAATCAGGAGGACTCGATCTATCAGAATCCGTTGTCAAACTTCTACTGTGGAGTGGGTTGAACTAACTCCTTACCTACAGGCTTTTTGGACCCCCAGCTCCCCGACTAATGTAATTATGATGTAATGTTACAGAAACAGTTATCTTAGAAGCTTCAAGAATGTTCTAGAATTTTAGTTAAATGTATATTTTAAAAGAGTCAGCTAGGTAGTAATGGTTGGTGGTTTTCGGCGGAGACCGAGTGAAGAAGCTATAGAGTGCTATCAGTTGTTCTCGGTGGAGACCGAGCAGAGGAGCTATAGAGCGTTGTTGTTGTTGTTGTTGGCGAAGACCGAGTGGGAAAGCTATTAATGAACTTTGTTCAAGGTCAAGTGGACCGTAAAGAGATTTCTTTGGAGCCACCGAGATTCATTGTGAGTTCGTGTCAGTGGTGACTTAAGTTTAAGAAGTAGGCTTAAGTTTGATAGTAGTTTATATAGTTCAGAAAAAGCTCCTTTGTAACAGAGATTATATTACGTATTTTTAAATAAGCTGGGTTCATATAAGAGTTTCATAGTTTATCTTTCTGTCGGCCGAGCTATACCGTAACAGCTTATCCAAACGCTGGGACGCTGGTCAAGCAACTGCTTCACTCTCTATATCCGAACTCCACCTTCCATCCTTCAGAAGGTTCCTGAGATGCTGGCCACATCACGCCCTTCAGCACAGGGGAGATGGACCTCGCTACCAGGACATAGTACCAGTAGTTTTCCATAACCGCTGGCAGTATTTGGGATACTTTTTTTGCATGTAGCAGGCTGGGTGGGGCCCTTATCCAACCTTAGCTTTCACTCACTCCCGGGTGGGGCATGCGCCTCACTCGTTGGCTCATCCGTTACCTTGCAGGGTGTGTCGCTGCCACCCTTTTTTAAGGTGTGTTGCTGCCACCCTCGTTGCATTACTCATTATTAGAGTGTGCCGCTGCCACCCTTCTTGCTCACACTTTGCGGAGTGTGTTGCCGCCACCCCCTTTTATGCTAGGGTGCACCCAACAACCTGTAGTCCCATTTACTGCAAAATATTGTGTTCTCTTTGGTAGTTATTGCGTATGTTAAGCGACAGAGTTATTAATATGTATTTCCTGAATGTCTGGCCTAGCATTGATGTTAAGGAGGCTCGAAAGCACCGACTGGGCCCTAATTCCTCTGTTAGTTTTTAAGAGAAGTTATATTACAAGAGTGTTCTTCAGACTGAAGCTTACTGAAGCTAGGGTTAACCACAGCATAACTAACTCAACCTCCAGCTTGGTTTGAAACCTTGAACTGAGACAAGGATAAACAGAACTCTTTATTGGAAACTTCCTTATAGAAGAAAAAATGAACTTATCTAGCATTTGACAAGATTGTTTTGTCTTGTCAACTTACAGTCAAAAACTCAAAGATGGGTAACAGGATACAGGCAAAAGTTCAACGATAAAACAGGACATAACAGTAAAAATTTTTATTTTAATTATCATCTCGCGACAATTTTAAAGTGTTCTTTATTTAAGTGGGACGGGCTCTCTCTTGTGGGATAAGAGAGAAGAATCTGGTGATGAGTTACTTGAGCAGTGCTCCTATTGGCTGTTGTGCCAGCTCCAGTGCCCCATCAGCAACTGTCATCCTTGGTCCACAGACGAGAAGCAAGTCTCTAACTCATCCTGCTCTTCCTCTTGTGTTGCTAAGCGACGTAAAGACCTACGACAAAGATCCTGTATACTCTCCGCAGTGCTGGCATCAAAAATACGGCAACATGACTGAAAACAAAAATTGTAAACTTCTAAATGTTGTGTATTATGTTTTTATGTAGCGTGCAAACTTCATACATTTACAACTCGCTTTGTTAAGTTACTTAGCTGTTAGGCCAAGAAAATTGCTTGCAATTGGATTTAACTAGAATGAAATACAGCAGTTTAAACTTTGGTGTGTTGCGCCTACAAACCGACTGAAAGCCAAACAAGAGTTAGACTAATTCAGTAACAGCTCATGTTTATTAATGTCCCGCAACAGAGACGAATATATAGGTTTTTAGCTCTCGAGCATTGTCTGTTACCTGAAGCGTGGACTCGCCATCTCGTAGACGCAAGACATACAAAAGCGCTGATTCAGCGGCAGATTTGACTGCAGTGTTCTTTTCCTTGGTTGTAGCGATCAGAGCAGGTACTATGACTTTGAGGAGTGTGTTGTCCAAAGGCCCCGGGTATACTCGTGCAACGTGTTTAAGAGATGCAAGAGCGATTGTTTTAACGTCGTTTGAATCGTCTTGTAACACCTGCAAGAGAAGCAGCGAAAACGCTTAATAAATATTTTCTAGAGGGTTTCGCAACATTTATCTCGAAACGATAAATGATCCCGAGATTATGTTCACTACGTCATACGTCACTCTATTACATCTGGCTAACTTTGACAAGAGTTGTTCAAGAAATCTAGTGTACTTACCCTAAGAAGTGTTTGTAGGACCTGAGCTGGCGGTGGATCACACTGAATTACCGAGTGAGCGACAATGAAGCCAAGAGACCTCACACCAGAGCTGCAGATGGGAATCTGGAAAACAAACAGTCGACAAGTAAAAAGAGAGAAACTCCACTGTCAAACTAAGGGTTCTAAGATAAGTGAATGAAGATGGTGTATTTTAAGCTAGGTAATGAAACGTGAAAAAATGAACTGGTCAACATGACCGCACGAGCGTCGGTGACTCTAATTTTTTTCTTTGTCCCACGCTCGTGTCATGTTGATCAGTTCAATTTTCCCGTTAGGATTCTTTTGATGGAAATTTAGTTTAACGGCTTATCGGAATAAAATTAGTACTCTGCTACACATAATGACCATAATTATATGACTGTACTTAACAGTCGGGTTCAACACAAATCATGTCCAAGAGAAGCAAGCAGGATTTGCTCAAAGAGTTGCAAATGTAACCGGCATACAACTTTCTCCTCAGTCGCGAAG
>JAHPZR010056012.1:52500-57500 GCA_019787425.1 Platygyra sinensis | reverse complement strand
CATTTGTAAGTGATGTGTTCCTAGGTATTGAGATGGCGGATGCTGGTACCCATTGAATCAAAACAGCAAATTTATGTCGATTTTGTGGTAAGACTGCGTCTTCGATTCAAAAAGGACTTCTGCAAGACCTAAAGAAAAATTCAAGCTTGAATTCGAACGACATGATATCGACATTGAAGAGGACAGCGATTTTATTCATCCCCGCCTAATGTTTGCCTGACGTACGTGAAGTATTTTTATCGCCTGAGACGGTCAATCGGCAAACGCATTAAAAGGTAAGTTGCCTATATTTTTGAGTCCAAGATTCAATGTCCACACATTCGTGGTCCTGAGATATTTTCAAGAAATGCCGGCCAAACTAGGTCAGTTTTCTGGCACACCAGTCATTAATATAATGAAGCTTATCGTTGGATTCAGCGAGTGACAACAATGAGGTAACAGGCCTACCCAACTCCTATCCGCGTTTAATAGCCGCTTTAGGAAGTTTTGCTCGAACTAGTATATCTCTAAGGATCTGTCCCTTTTGTATGGTACGATCTGGGGATCTTTGAATATTTCGCTAAGCAAAAATCCTGTGGTTTTGGAAGGACATAGGTCATATGTCAGGTTGGCTTCCGCTGCAATCAGCGTGAAATTTGTAGAGTTTGACACCTGTTTTTTGCCAGGTTTCTTCTCTCTCGGCTCGTTTGTATTGCCAGATATGTTTTAAGCTCTCTAAATGTTAGCTCTGGAGGAACAAATATTCCGTGAACATGTTAGCTACTTGCATTTTACGTGTTACTACGCCGAGCCTGGCTGTTGAATTAACTGTTACAAGTTATACTGTTTGTTATCACGCAAACTAAACGAAATTAAGTTGCAGCTCTTCAAGATGTATTTACTGTTACTTTTTCGTTTTTATTTACTACAGATTGTTGAACAAGCAGCTTCGCCCTCTACCAAGAAAATGAAGCCTGAGGGAAAGTGGAAGCTATTATCATATTAGTGTCAATAAACAACGCTTTTGTGAACAGAATATTTGTTGTCTACCTTCGCTGTGTCATTTTACTCGCGGAACAAATATCACACGGTGTGGAAATTAAATTCGCAGTAACTTTGGACGAAGACAGTTTTCTTCCATACATTTCTGTTTTTATTCCATAATCTCATAACCTATTATGAAGCAAACCTAAATTTAATTCAATGACGCTGCATTGTGATGTTGTGAGTAGCCCCTTTCATCGCAGCGCCTCGTCGACCGGCATATTGAATTATACACTGTTGCTACCAAATAACGTCACGTGAACGAAATCCTGTGCAACGATTGGTTTATGGTTTGTTTTGGTGAGGTTATTGCCCCCGCAGGGTTTTGGCCCAGAGGCCAAAACCCGAGGAGGCATTATAGTCTCCCCCGCGTATACGTGTAAAGAATGTGTGAAATATGAGAAATATTGGTGTAGTATGCGAATCAATCCCGATTTGAAGAAACTAGGCGCGCACGGTGGTCCCGGTTAATTTTTCAGTCAGCTCGCAAGGCAATGCTACATGGGTAATTCTTGCAACCACGAACACGAGGAGGAGATCGAGGAGGAGAGGAGAATATTTGCGAAAATATATTTTAGCGCGGGTATCTGTCGTCACAGTGATTTCTTTATATCTTGAATTCAAAGGTTAATCAGCGGTACCAGATTGAACTGTTTAGTACAGAAGTTGATTTGTCGGACACAAATCAGCAACGGGGTTGACCGCTGACTCGACCCAAATACTACACGTATACAGATCACGTTTATTTGGACCGCTTATTTTTTAAACTGAGTAATCTTACATGGCGTAGAGCCCATGTGACGGCTGGCTTGACTGGCAGGGATCCAAACGTAAAAATAAATGTCCTGCGGCGTTTTCGTTGAGGACAAAAAGCTTGACTCTAATTTACATATATAGCGACAGTAACGCGATACTTCTGTTTACATCTCGGCAAAAAATCTAGACTTCTGTTCTGCTTTCAAGATACGTTTGCTTGTAGAGTCCTCGTATATTAAGGCAAATGATTTGTTTCAGTATCAGACTAGAACAACAGAGTGGTTTGATATTTTTTTCCAGAATGCACTTCGTGAGAGTATTATGTAAAGAATATGATGTGATAGAATGGTTTAGTTAACTTAGTTGATTCTTTGGATCGTATTTATGATAAGATGCCTAAGTTAGTTGAACAGTATGACTGATATAGTTCATAAAGAAAAATGTAAAATTTCAGTTCATACAATAAATAATAGTCTCCTTATACGCAATGGAATTTTTAGAAGAATTTTATACCCTTGACGAATAAAATAGAAGCGGGGGCAGATTTAGTGAGAACTATTACTAGTCAAAAATGATAACGATCTCGGACTGATGAAGTAAAAACATCATCTGATAAGCAGCCACCTGTCTAAATAGGCCCTAAGTGAAAACGAGCTAATCTTGGCAAGGACTGGCCTATTTCACCTCTCTCAGGAGGATAAACATCAAACATTTAAGGTGGCTGTGAACTTCATGTACAGAATTTTTTCAAACTTTGCCAAAAGTTGCATCTTATCCTGCTTATCAAAATTCTCTAACAAGAAAAAAAATTCACCCTGCCGTTTTTGAAATATGAGCGCTTAGAGTTGAAATTAAGGGTGTTTTTAGCAGGTCATAGTGTTGCTATGGTTACATATTGGGTCACAAAAATAATACAAACGTGTTCACCAATGACTGGGCAGTTTTTTGATACCATGATTGTAGTATCAATTGATAAAGTGTGGTTATAATGGCACACCAAAATCTAAGTCTTGGAATGTGCTGGACACTGTTTTGAGCCACCTGAAAGGCCCAGTATTGACCATTATGCTTAGCGCGCCTCTGTTGTTGTCTTGGTTTTCACGGGAGCGAGGCATCTATATTGTTTACGAGTTCTATTTTGGTGGTAAACAAAAAGTCTCAGAATTTTGCAACATCACAAAAATGGCCGCCAAGAGATCGCTGCGTGCAGTGCTTAATGGGCAACACTGGGTCTTTAACTCATCTCATTGTCTATGACATTTATGGCTTGTGTGACTACGTCAGGAAGGAAAAATTGAACTATTTTACTGTTTCCATGCTTACGGAAATCTGTACTTTCTTCAAGCTCCCATAGCCAATTGCAGAAACGTGACAGGACTGGGACGAGTTTCTTATATTGATTAGATTGAAAATCTTAAAATTTCAACTGAAATGTTACTGAATGAAAAGCTACCCAGCCAAGTTTAAAAGTTGTCAGCGGAAAAAATTGTTCAAATGGGAACCTCGCAAAAGTTGCAAAATTCTATACAAATCCTTACAATTTTGTGGCTTGTCTACCCAATCCATACGAACTCTCTATTTTAGGTGAAATTTCAAGAGCTACCATTTTGCCATTTTCCTCCTCCAAATACTTCTATTCTTGGTTAAGACTCTCAAATTTTGTGAATCTTTCATTTGAATATCTTAGTTTTTCAAACAAACGGAAAACCAACCATACTCTTTCCCAGTCCTCTCACGGTTTCTGCAATTGCCTATTTAAATCTCGAGATTCCAAAGCTGTTTTAATGTCGAAAATAAAAGAAATGACCCATGAATGCCAGTGCTCGGTGGAAGGATATTTTCACCATCAAGCAGTGACGCAATGGCACTTAATTGTTGCTGTCTATAATAGAGAGATTGTAAGTTGGTTATGAAAATTACACTTGACTTTGTGACGTTGTTTTGTCACAATTTGAACGGACACACGTCATTCTTAGATAATGTTTTAACGGGAAACCAAACAGCATCATTTTATTTCCAAGTAGGTATATATTAAGTCGCTCTTAGCCACCATTTTGCCAGAACAAAGTATATGTATATGTTTGGGTTGGTGTACAAATAAAAACAGTTTGCTTGTAAAAACCTTTGTGTTTTTTATATCTTTACATACTTATTAAAAATTGTAGAGGGTAACTGAAAATGAAAAAAAGAAAAGGTGTCCTGCATAGCCGTCTTTCAAATTTGCTTTTAGCCAACAGGGAGTCGTGCACACGTATGGGGCGAAAGGAACCAAAAATTTAGGAGCAAGGGAAGGAGCTTACGTAGCCGGCCTTTAGCATGTATTTGTATGTACACTGTAACAAACGCGATGCACCAAAAAAAATCGGCTTACTTTGTCCTTGTCCCTTGAAATAAAAAAGTACAGGATAATTGCAGATGAAAAGAACAGGGACTGGGTTTAGTGATAAAAGGTCAGAGGGAATCAAGGAATGAGCTGAAACTAGCGTAGTTCACTTGAAAATTGCATGTTGGGCCTATAAGTGGAAAACGCTAAATATTGTACATCGCCAGTTTTGTTAACACCATACGTAGATGACAGTGGTTTCTGTTACGGAAAATCATGTTTTACAGTCAGCTTTGTATAAAGCAATGATTTTGCACGCATTCTTGGTAACGGAAAAGTTTTGTGATATTGTCACTTGACCCTTACCGTTCAAGTTATAACTCCAAAATGTTGTTGTTAAATATGCGAAGGAACTTTAGCTCTGACCAGAAGGTCTTTAAGAGACTTGTCCTTCCTGTAGGTGACAATTGGCGGTTCAGAATATATTTGACCGAGTCTATTGGTCTCAGTTATAATGTTCCATAAGAACCTTTCTTAGGTTAGGCGTAGCTGGGCTCAAAGTCGTGACGTAAATCAAAACATTTCTGGATGTTTTTGTTTTGTAGAGCCTCGTTTCATAATAAGAGTTTACTTCGGCTAAAATATTTGCGGCGAGTTCTCTAGGATTGCCTCGCTCGAGTAAACGAGTTAGAAATTCTAGCTTTCGTAACTCGAAAGTTCCTTTAACCGAGTTTGTTCTCAGTAAACGCAAAGTTTATCCTTTAATAAAAACCCTTCTTAATACTGAGAAGGTGACTTTAAGAGAAGTGCGTATAATGAAACGTTTATGTAGGCTTGTAATGTTTTTGAACATCAAAAGTTTTGCTGTCAGCGACGGCGAGAAGTCGCGACAAAAGGC
>JAHPZR010056012.1:32500-45000 GCA_019787425.1 Platygyra sinensis | reverse complement strand
AAATTTCAGAAATATTATCGCTGAACTTTACAGCAATGGAATTGCCGTCTAATGTTTTCTGTCCTTTTCTTGTTTGAGGACTTTGACCGTGGCTTGCTTCACTTTCTGCAGGCTTGAGTAGATGAAATTATGAAGTTCTGAAACGTGTTTGTTATTTTACGTGCACAGACATGACACACACGATCAGATTATGTCTGATCAGAAGCATATCACCTGATCTTTTTATTTCTAGACAAATTTCAGATTTCTGACAAAGTGCTTTATGCTTAGAGACCTTGAAAAGGTTTATCATGGAAATATTTTATTCTTCGAATTTTTCCCACTCTTTGTTGTATTATATAGGCACCAGTAAGAACAAATTAATAGTATTCTTGCTTTCCGGTTATAGTTTTCTTTGTACACTGTTTTCGTCTTAAAGGGTTTGAGGGTATGTTTTCGCTCGACAACTCGCTGTGACATAAAAAAAAAAGGGAACCAATCGACTGGGGACACGAGTAAGGTCGATTGATATGTTAGCTTCGGATGCCGCATATGCCATGCATCAACAATTCAGTAAAATTTTCTAGATTTAAACTGGACTGGCCCTGGATTTCTTATCTCCCTCGGTTTGGTTTTGACTACTATCACTTGCCCTAATTCTCACTATAATACGAAAAACCTCATCATCCTGATCCGGTTAATCTATGCTGAAAAGACTATTTCATTATAAAAGAAATAATGGAATTTTTTCGTTTCTTAGATCACCTATTTCAACTCTGCTTCAAAGATCTTAGTAACGAAGTCATCCGTAAACTGAATGCAAGTCTAGCAGGCGACCCAGTTGCTTCAAGACACATTTATGAATCATTTGGTATCAAATATGCTTTTCACCGATCGCTTAATATTTTCGAATTATTCCTTGACACTCCTGTCAAGTTATTTAAAGACGTTCTTGAGGCTTTACAGCTGTATGACCTGGTAGAATTGCTGGAGGAACCGCAGAAACCACAACCTGTAAGATCGCTACGACCCGCTCTTCCTTTACAAGAGATAGAGAAACTGAGGAAATCTACTGATCCTCGTCCCACAACTTATCATAGTAATGTTGCTGTTCTGATTGTTACTGATGAAAAGACTCGTCATACAGAAGGGATTGAAAGCTTTTTTAAAGGTTTCAGCTCCAAGAGCGATGTAACTGTATATAAATGGAAAATACAGGCACAGGAGGAGTTCCAATCACTGCTAATTAAGACACAGCTAGCTCTATCAGGGCTATCACGGCGATCTTGGGTCGGACTGCTGAATGATCCAGACTTTCGAAGGAAGCAAGAGTCCGATCAGAAGGAAATGGAGGCCAATGCGGCAGCTGTGTCAGCGGTCATAGAGAGATGGATACACAACCAAGGTTGGTGAGAATGAAAATAAAATATTCTATTCTTTATTTGAACGTGAACCTGACCTTGCCTCTAACGTAATTTCGTTATATTTGACTAACATCTATATATTTACTGAGTTTCCATTTCTTGCATTCCAAGATAAATCTGATCTTGTTTCGTTCTGCGAACAAGGGTGGACTGGGTATTGGTGCAAAGTGCTTATTACTTGGGCTTTCCGAAGGAAACGCCCAAGTTGAAATTTCGGCCTTTTTTTTTTTTGTTCCCGTCGGTGTCTATCTCTGATTGACAGAAGTTAATGGTTTGGAGCGCAGCCTAAGCCTCGGCCCTGTGTAGCCTCGCACGCACGCGCGGATACATACATACATACATACATGCATACATACATACATACATACATACATACATACAGACAGACAGACAGACAGACAGACAGACAGACAGACAGACAGACATAAACTTTATTTCAATTCGGATTGTAAATAGCACTATTGTGCTAGTATCTCCGAATACAATAAATAAACTAGGAAATCAAATATATTGTAATAATTATATATAAAACTACCAAACTACTAAACTAAAACTTAAGAATAAATAAATAAAAAATAAAATAAGGCTCAATGATCGTCCATTAAGTCTTAAACTGTTTAAGTTTGTGTTTAAACATAGATAGGGTGTCAGCCTTCCTAGTAGTGTCCGGTAATTTATTCCATGCATTAGGGGAAACCCAAAAATAATGACGCAGTTTTGTTACCGAGGAGTGTATCACTACACCCAAACCATTTATTGCTGCCTATCACTTAGCATGGCAAGGATGGAAATGGATTGAAATTTGAAAAAACTAGCCAGTTTTTTCAAATTCTAGAGCCATTTCTTAAAAATATTGCCAGAAATTCATTATGGTTTGCCCTTTGAGCCACCATTCGTTTGATATGTTTCTGTTAGTCCATTTAAGCATTTTGGGAACGACTAAAGGTACCAAGTAAAGATTTCTGCAACGAATGAAGCTGAAAACAGCAAAACTCCTGTGACAGTGCTCCTTTAAAGATAGTTTTTCGAAGAACCAGTCACAAAGCGTTAATTATCAGTTATATTTTGATCAGTCGATCAGTGTGTACACTGACATTTCACCATTACATAACATTTATTTCTGGAATTTAAAAGGACTTGCGGCATCAAGCGATAAGGCTCGTAAAGTAATACAATCCCAAGACAATTATAATCCTCACTGTAACAGCTTGCCGAGGCTCGCTAACCTACGCTGTTTACATCCCTTTTCGTTAATAATTGTTTAATATTTGCGAACCCAAACAATGTCTTAATAAAAAAATGATATTTACCTGAGACGTCTTGCATTTCAAGATCAGATGGTTCACCATGTGTTCTTATTCCACTGTCAGTCGTCTCTGTTGTTATACTGTGTGTTTCTTGGATGTTTTGTAGATAGCTCTCAACGAACTTATATTTATCGGAGTCCAGATGTTTTGTTTCTGCTCCCCCTTCACTCTGTGCATTAGCCTCATCCCTCGCCTTGCAATACAAACAAGAATCAGAATTTCTTCGACGCCTTTTTCTGGGTCTTTCAAGGTCTTCAGTTCCTTGAGCTGTAAAAGATAACGCCAGTCAGGACAATAAAAAGGCCGACTTAAAACTGATTAACTTCATAGAATTGTATTATCCAATTCTTAAACTAGCAGCGACTCACCACACACTTATCATGTTTTAATGCCGTGACGTCCTCGTGTACCGGCATACCTTGACAATAACCATTGTATTGCCTTTGTCTAGGAGTCATTCTTGTGCATCGTTTCTTGATTACCGGCACACGAAGACAGAACTGTTATGGCTTCTCAGTCCACGAAACCCATACTCCTCCCTCCCCCCTCCCCCTCCCCCCCCCAACCAAACCCGAAGAGTAAGAAATACTTACAGCAACTGTGCCGCCACCGGCTTTTCTGGCTATTGGGGCAGTGTAGACTCCAGAGACCACAAAAAATAAAACATAAAACACAATTCTTGCACTTACCACTCTCTTCCTCTTGACAGACCAATCTTCTCTGTACATGTTCTGCCATTGCAATCTTCGCTCCTTGAAATGCAAGACGTCTCAGGTAAATATCATTTTTTTATTAAGACATTGTTTGGGTTCGCAAATATTAAACAATTATTAACGAAAAGGGATGTAAACAGCGTAGGTTAGCGAGCCTCGGCAAGCTGTTACAGTGAGGATTATAATTGTCTTGGGATTGTATTACTTTACGAGCCTTATCGCTTGATGCCGCAAGTCCTTTTAAATTCCAGAAATAAATGTTATGTAATGGTGAAATGTCAGTGTACACACTGATCGACTGATCAAAATATAACTGATAATTAACGCTTTGTGACTGGTTCTTCGAAAAACTATCTTTAAAGGAGCACTGTCACAGGAGTTTTGCTGTTTTCAGCTTCATTCGTTGCAGAAATCTTTACTTGGTACCTTTAGTCGTTCCCAAAATGCTTAAATGGACTAACAGAAACATATCAAACGAATGGTGGCTCAAAGGGCAAACCATAATGAATTTCTGGCAATATTTTTAAGAAATGGCTCTAGAATTTGAAAAAACTAGCCAGTTTTTTCAAATTCTAGAGCCATTTCTTAAAAATATTGCCAGAAATTCATTATGGTTTGCCCTTTGAGCCACCATTCGTTTGATATGTTTCTGTTAGTCCATTTAAGCATTTTGGGAACGACTAAAGGTACCAAGTAAAGATTTCTGCAACGAATGAAGCTGAAAACAGCAAAACTCCTGTGACAGTGCTCCTTTAAAGATAGTTTTTCGAAGAACCAGTCACAAAGCGTTAATTATCAGTTATATTTTGATCAGTCGATCAGTGTGTACACTGACATTTCACCATTACATAACATTTATTTCTGGAATTTAAAAGGACTTGCGGCATCAAGCGATAAGGCTCGTAAAGTAATACAATCCCAAGACAATTATAATCCTCACTGTAACAGCTTGCCGAGGCTCGCTAACCTACGCTGTTTACATCCCTTTTCGTTAATAATTGTTTAATATTTGCGAACCCAAACAATGTCTTAATAAAAAAATGATATTTACCTGAGACGTCTTGCATTTCAAGATCAGATGGTTCACCATGTGTTCTTATTCCACTGTCAGTCGTCTCTGTTGTTATACTGTGTGTTTCTTGGATGTTTTGTAGATAGCTCTCAACGAACTTATATTTATCGGAGTCCAGATGTTTTGTTTCTGCTCCCCCTTCACTCTGTGCATTAGCCTCATCCCTCGCCTTGCAATACAAACAAGAATCAGAATTTCTTCGACGCCTTTTTCTGGGTCTTTCAAGGTCTTCAGTTCCTTGAGCTGTAAAAGATAACGCCAGTCAGGACAATAAAAAGGCCGACTTAAAACTGATTAACTTCATAGAATTGTATTATCCAATTCTTAAACTAGCAGCGACTCACCACACACTTATCATGTTTTAATGCCGTGACGTCCTCGTGTACCGGCATACCTTGACAATAACCATTGTATTGCCTTTGTCTAGGAGTCATTCTTGTGCATCGTTTCTTGATTACCGGCACACGAAGACAGAACTGTTATGGCTTCTCAGTCCACGAAACCCATACTCCTCCCTCCCCCCTCCCCCTCCCCCCCCCAACCAAACCCGAAGAGTAAGAAATACTTACAGCAACTGTGCCGCCACCGGCTTTTCTGGCTATTGGGGCAGTGTAGACTCCAGAGACCACAAAAAATAAAACATAAAACACAATTCTTGCACTTACCACTCTCTTCCTCTTGACAGACCAATCTTCTCTGTACATGTTCTGCCATTGCAATCTTCGCTCTTGGTTTTTTTGCTTTTTTTCCTCTAGAAACCGTCTTCTTTGCCTTTCCAAATTCAATTTCAGTTTCAGCAAAGTCACGTCATCCTCATTTGGCTTGAAACAAAGAAAAGAATCCGAGTTGCTGCGACGTCTTCCTTCGAGTCTTTCCTCTTCTGTTACATCAGACTCTAAAAGGAGTTCAATAAAAAGCGATCAAATACAACTGGATTCAGTATATGTAGTTTACGGCTGACCAGACTCTCGCAGTTAATCGACCTTAGCAACACAGCAAAACCTTTCAAAACTTATCGCAGAAGAAAGAATTCGAAAACCAATTACAGACCCGATAAATGAGCTTCAACAATGCTCGTGGGTAACGGATAGGAGTTAGTCACTATATATCCTGCCACTCAGCCAAATTTGACAGAATTTTAGGAATTCTAGATTTTTCTAAGTTCTAATTAGGATAATGTTACTTCATTTTAACTAGCTTTGTTTTAGTGTCCCCAATTAGTACTGTAATGTACTAGAATCCTTTTATGACACTTAAGGACGTTCGCGCCCATTGCTACTGCGCATGTCTAGTTCGCACGCTATTCATTAGGCACGCGCGTGCCACGTCATGTATTTGAGGCGTGCGCACCGAGTCGAAACTCAACAAAATATAGAACTGATGACCTTTGCGTTAACTTGGTGTGCGAATATTTTTGTTGGATGCTCGATGACCCCCACTTTTTTTCGGCAGATCCCTTCCTTTTCTGATTCTGTCCATTAAACTTAAAAACAAAAAAATCCGTATGTGGGAAGTTTTAATTATTTCTCATATACTATTCAAATAGGGTCGAATTGGTACATGGATACAGGTGTGCGTGACCTAGAAGTTGCAATTTTTTAAGGCTACTTCTACCCGATTTAATGACATATGTAGGAAAGATCTATCAAATAGGCCTATGTATGCTGTGTTAAACACACATAACTTAGATATGATTCTTCAACTTAAATATGTGCTGATAGTAAAGAATCCGGCCAGAATCGCCTCGAGTGACTGGAAATCCTGGAAATGCTATGGTCTGTTATACGCCTCCTCTTCAAAACGAGTTCGGTGACCCCCGATTTTTTTACGTTTTTAATCTTATCATTTTCTACCTGCAGTCAAAGTTTTCAAAAAATCTGTACGTGGGAAGGTTTGGGCGCGAACGTCCTTAAATAAAGGTTTCATTATCATTATCATCATCATCATCATCATTGTAAATAGGGAGTGCAATTTCCTCTCCTATACCCTTTCCCCGTCCATTTCTCCTTTCTATAGACCACTTTCATAAATGGCGGCCAATTATAAATTCTTTTGCCAGTATTAAAATTAGCCTTACTGACCTCATTTTGAAGCTGATAATTCAAAAGAAATTTTACCCTGAAACGAGGTTAGTAAGGCTAATTTAAATCAATACAAAAGAATTTTAAATTGGCAGCCATTTATGAAAGAGGTCTATGCAAGTCCATATGTTTATGTACATTTCTTTGACATTCCCAGTGTGCATATCATTTATTTTCCCAACAGCTGATAGAGAAGATACAAATGTTTTCACACTTTACCTTCTTTTTGTAGAAGCATTAGATCAAGGTAGGCTGCCTTATACTCCTGCTCATCAATATACACAGTCACCTCGACGTCCTCCCCGCTTGCCAGCTGTTTGATTTCATCAGTGACTAGAAATTCTTGAAGGCGATTCCGCAACGTTCCACCTTTGTACATGTCCCATAATTCCTTCAAAGCTGAGGATGTGTCTGCTTGCACTGTGAAGCAAAGAGAGCCCTCGCTGATCTCAACCAGTTTGGAATATGATACCAAAACAACTTTGTTGAAGACCTCTACGAATTCGTCAAGACTGGAGCATCTGCGTAAGGCCATACCACTGCTAACCACTAAAAGACCTCCAGCGATCGTAACGTAAATTACAAACCAGCTTAACCGCTGCAAAAACAATAGCCACTATAGTTAAGTCTAAGGGTGCGTTTTATGGTGCAATCGTGGAAACAATGAATCTACTCTGGGAAGAGATTCAGAGGTCCCTAGCATTAATGCACCATGATCTGAATGATCTTGGATCATTCATCTTGCTCCAGATCCCACTGAGAAATGAATGCCCCGTAATTGTAGTTATTCCGGAAGCTGAAAATAAACCATGAATTTCCTTATCCCTGGTTAAGGACTATAAAACCACTATATACAAGAGGGAAATAAGGGAAAAAAAACAAAGATGGGGAGGAAAATCAGACAGGATAGTGGATAAATGGCAGACAGAATAAAAGGCGCCCAAAGCTAAATTCATAGTCATGTCACGCGAGACAGAGATGGGAGGAACTCATTTAATTTTAAATACTAGAAGTAGCCACAGGTTAGAAAGTGCGGGCCTGAATGCACTTGAAGAGCTTTTGTTTAGATGTTGGCAATAGAGAAGATGGTAATGCGTGCCTTGTTTTGAAAGCGTGACAGAAAATTGGCGTTACTTTCGATTCTCACTAGTTAGCTAATTAAATATTCGATCAAGGAAGGAAGAAGGCGCCGGTCGCGGAGGAATGTTTATTTGCTCAAAATTGAGGCAAAATCTTTCAGAGATGCAAGACAGGACATTGTAAGGATACAGAGAGTAATTTGGGACCATTTGCTGGCTTTTAAGGGTGAAATTATCCAGAAGCAAGCTTTATTTTCGCTTCCGTTTCGAACACCGAATAATTCACGCGTTGTTTTAATATATGCTGTCTGTTCTGTTTTTTCTTTCGTTCTCTTTTCTACCCCGCCGAGGTCATTTTTTCGTCTAAATCACGTAAGGAAAGCTTGGAATTAATGTTCTCATTCAAGGTTTAGCTCTGAGGCAATAATTCTGTGATTTTTTTACCCAAACGTCGGCTTGTGTTGTTGTGGGCGACCGTGGCTACTTCGTTGAGTCAAGCAATGACGCGATCGAGGTGAAAAAAAAATTGTAATTATTACATTCTGGTTTTCTTCCATTTCGCTGAAATCTTAACATGATATGGCTGGATTGTTAAGAAATAGATAGTACTTTTGCCGATGTGTGATAGCTATTAACCCTAAAGTGTTATCCCTTCGAAGTCAGGGTTTGTGAAGAGATTTTTGTTCGGCCCGTTCTGCGTAATCAGAGATTTTATAAAAGGTCATTTCATTGACGATTCAAACGAATATAAATTTACATATGTTTCAAGCTCAAGTTCTAGTGAACAAAACACATTTTTCACGAGCGCTGGGTTTTAATATTTTTCCGGCGAAGGTTTGAGCCGGAGTAACAGAAGCTTGGATCAACGTACTTTGATCTTCCATGTGACAGAGGTCTGCATCCGGTATCCAATGTGACAAACTGTTGTGATTGACACATTTTTCGCATTCTGATCGTTCTTAGTGGTGGAACAAAATTTCAACTTCCGGTTTCAGTGTCCCTGTTATAAACGTGGCGCGCACGCGTAATACGGAATCCGCTGGTCACTGTCAAGATTAGGGTTGCGGGCCTCTCTTGGGCCCGCAATAAATTCATAATATATGACTGCTAGACAAAACACGGATATTATTGATACTCTAGTGTAAAATTAAGACAAAAAACTCTCAACAATATCCAGTGATACAGATTATAATATAAAAGTTAAGTCCCTCAAGTTTTAAAATGCTAGTGCGACCAAAAATCAATTCTACTTTTTCTTTGTATTTCAAAACTATGTAACTGAACCACTAAGTGACCGACATTTTAGGCCTTCATTTCAACAAGATACCTGTTTATTTTGTCTGAAATTTTCCTAATTAATGGTCCGCCACTACTAACTTTAAAATCTTGAGAGAGCTAGATCGAGGATAAGGTGACGTCACAGACTCACTAGTTTAAAACTGCAATACGTGTCCACGCGCCTAAATTAATCAGTATGCAGCACGGAAGTTTCGAACTTTCAAACTCGTCGGTTTTGCATGTACAATAAGCTGCGTTTACACGCTGCAATTTTAAGCTAGTGAGTCTTTGACGTCATCTTATCCTCGATCCAACCCTCTAAAGTCCAATCGGTCAGTTTTGAAAGTGAACAATGGCGGACCGTGAAATCCTAAACTTGCACTAAAAGAAAACAGCCTTTGGGTAAAATTCAAAGCTTAAGATTTTGGCAGTGAGGTGTCAAACAACAAACACGCTTTTAAAATCTGAAGGAAAAATGTTTGATCACAGTAGCACTTTAAATATATAAACTTCACATTTACAAACGAAGAAATATAGAGTAACATGATTTTAAACGAAGCAGCCCACATATTTTCTTTGGGCTATTTTCTAATATTTTTTCATTCACAAGCCCTTTATTAAATGATTGATGCTTGAAACAAATTAAGCAGTGGTGTTTCAACTGACTAGCATGTTCAATCCATGGCAATACTGTATTATTATACATTATAATGTAAAGGCTAACAAGAGTATTTTAAATCTTACACATCTTAAAAAGTCTTTACTCTACAGTCACCGAAAAAGTGAGTTCTCCATGCTGCAGATCATGCAAACAAGCTATGTCCACTTTTGAGGTGAATTTCTCAATCTCATTAATAATTCATCAAGGAAAATCACAACCCTGAAGGAGGTTTGGATACCCGATCTTAGGCCCCGTCCACACTAATCCGTTTTCAAACGAAAACGAAGCTGTTTTGCTCCGGATACGGCTATCGTCCACACTAAAACGCCGAAAACGATCACTGAAAACGGAGCCATTCGAAAACGCTCTCCACAGTGGAGCGATTTGAAAACGATGCTTTCTGAAAACGCTGTTTTCTAGTGTGGACGGAAAAAACGATGCTGTCTGAAAACGGTGACGTCATCAGCATAGACACGACCGGGCGCCAGACCACTCGACCGTGAGTATCAAAAATGGCGCCAATTTCGCGGGCCGATATATTGAAATGCGCATGCGTCGAGTTTATTTGAGCATGCGAACTGAGGTATAAAAGCGTTTTCAAAACGGATACGGCGTTGAAGTGTGGACGGGTGAAAACGATACGAAAACGATAAGTGGGGACGCAAATCTTTTTGAAAACAGAGCAAAACAGCTCCGTTTTCGTTTTGAAAACGAATTAGTGTGGACGGGGCCTCAATTAGCATCGATTTTGACGATTTTTCTTCTCCGTTTACTCCTTCGTTTTTGTCTCGATTGAAAAGATATGTAAAACGCTCGAATTTCTTAAAAACCACTCCGCTGTGCGTTGCATTTTCAACGCTATTCTTGTTATTTCATTCTTATTCTTTTATTCTTATTTTTGTTTGATCGTTGGCGGATAGAATCGAGAGAGAACTGGATGCCAAAACAAAACGGGGAACTTGACAGGGTAGGGGGTACCTCACCCCCACGTGCTTTGCATTCGCTCGCTTTTTGTTTCGCGTGCGCTGAAAAATATAGAGACTGTGAATAGTCTAGGCGCGTGGGTGGGGTAGGTAGGAGGAATCGCTATGAGCACTGATGAATGTAAAATCTCCCAGCCCTCCCTTTATATTTTTTGTTCAAAGATGAATGTGACCCTGCCCTAAAAAGTGGTCAAATTTATAGTGACCAACACCCTTTCCTCCTGGCAAAAATGGTTTGCAGTCATGGGATTGCTCGGAAGAGGAAGCAAAACAGGAAAAGGAAAGATTACAAACGAAAGGTAAGCCAGGAAGAAAAACAGTACAAAACCAGAGTTCTGCAAAACGTTTTACTGAGAGATGGATAACTTCTTTGCAGCATTATAGAAGAGGGAGGCAAAGGTTTTGCATGAGATATGAGTAAAGTCAGAAGCTGCTAAAGCCAACATTCCTGATTCCTTATCACCAGCTTGAGTGTTATGTTGTTTTCTTTGAAGCATTAGAGAAGAGGGGGCAAAGGTTTTGCATGAGACAAGTCAGAAGCTGCTAAAGCCAACATTCCTGATTCCTTTTCACCAGCTTGGGCGTTGTCCGATTGTGAGAGTCTCAGTGACTGTGACTCTGATCAGTGACTGACACTGATCTGTGACTGTGACATTTAATAACCAGTTCTGCATTAACCAAACTTTTCTTTCACAGTTTCCCTCTCTTCGGCTATTAAAAATTGTTCTTGTATTTTGTATCTACAATGAGCGACAAAAGTAGTTGACAAACTTTTAGGAAAATACGATTTTCGATACTTAAGCATTTGTTCTATTTTATTTGCATCTAGCGTTAAATCTCCGATACCCCCGGCACCCCAATTCAATGTTGTGTAGGCGCTGTGGTCTGTGCAGTCGAAGAAATAGAAAAATCAACATTGTTTTTGGGGAAAGGTGGGGGGGGGGGGGATGTTTCCAAAACGCAGAAAATCGAATTTTACTACCAAGTGTCTCAACACTTTTGTCGCTCATTTTAGTTTAAATGGAATCTAAACATGAATTCAACAGGTGTTGCTGTAAGTTGGCTTGATAGGCCGAAAGGGACCAAAAAGTTTGTTTAAATATGGTGAAGAACGATCAATTGTATGCGATTGCACTCATGATGAGAAGATAAATTCTGAAGGTTTTACACAAAATGAGTGCTATGGCAAGCAGCCACGCCCTTTAGAGGTTTTAATTTAAAGCAGTAATACCATTGACGCCAGCAGTTCCTAAGCTCTATGATAAAACAAGATTTGACTTTCAAACAAGCACATCTTGTAAGTTTCTGTTTCGATCTGTACAATCAACCAAAGTTTGACACTCATGTTTTCAGTGCTTCATACAGGCTTTATATGGGAATTGCCTTATTTTGCACCAAACCCAGTGTACAAATTTTCTTGATGTGACAGATCGATGTTAAATATTACAATTGTTTTGGTTGATTGTATCACGACACTATTGGTCTCTGATTACCCCAAGTTTCAGGAATTTCTCTTTAATGCTCTCCATGAAGGTAGAAATATTGGCATGAAGTCAGTTGGCACAAAAGTAGACTTTTGAGAAAAATGCACTTAAAGTTTGTTACACAATGGATTAAGAATTTAACATTAGCCAGGAAGTTGGTGGGAGGGGGTGTTTGCAGGTTGCATATTAGGGGAGTGTAATGGTTGTTGCATTTTGTAAAAAGGTGCTGCAGTTAGGAAACATTACTTTATATAAGGAAAATGAATGAGCCTGTGATGGTGATTCAGACAGCACTAGTTTTCACACCTGATTACAATTATTATTGAGTTGTGCATGTCTTAATAGCCTTTCTATAAAGTATCGTTCACATTTGTTGAAACCGGTCTACATTTGTGGTCACTTTCTTACTATAAAATAACGTCACTATGGCTGTTGCTAC
>JAHPZR010056012.1:20000-25000 GCA_019787425.1 Platygyra sinensis | reverse complement strand
AAAGAAACATTCCGTCTCTCTTGTTTGGCATTATTCCACAGATTTGGGTACACATTGTGCCGTGGGGTCAGCTTTATACGAGCCAAGCATCCCAGATCACCATTAAAAACATCGGTAAACTAAAATAGTAATAAAAATACATTATTTTTGGTGTAACAGGTTTAAAGGTTAAATTGCAACATTTTGGGGATATTTCCTGTTTATTCTGCAACCCCAATGTATCAGATACCAGCCACTCCTTTTCTGGATCCGCTCCTGCTCAAACCGTGACAAGATCTGAAGTTAAAATCAACTTGCTGTTTTTAAACAAGTATTGTCCTAGTTTCTGCTTGCTGTACAATATCACTTCATCACTGCATGCAAATGAAAAAAATAATAATAATGAAAATCAATCTCCCTTATCAGTAAAGGCTTTTAAAACAATTTACGGTAAATAAATACTGGCAAAAGTAAAGGACGTTTCGACCACTTTTCAATGAAATTGTTAGCTTCTACCCTGACTTGGAAAGACTGAAAAACTAAACTTTCGCAGGGATAACAGAAACCGGAAAAACCCTAACCGCGACTGAGGCATAAAAGGTCCAGAATGCTGGACGGCGTGAAAAACCCGTAGGTCAGGCCGCAACTGATCTTGTTTTTCTTTTCCAAGTTTTCAAACCTAATAAACTGACGAGTTTCTGCTATCTGCTATATAAGGGGGGGGGGGGGAGGCATTAAAATTCCCACTGTTCCACATTAGTTTTGACTTAGAAATGTTCACTGTCTATCAACTGAAACCTGCTTTATATTTAGACTCTAATTAACAATTAGATTATGAGCTCGAGATTTCTATGAGGTGATAGTTGATGAGGCCGAAGGCCTCATCAACTATCACCTCATAGAAATCGAGAGCGAATAATCTAATTGTTTTAGTAGAATTATTTATAAAGTTTACTTCAAATAACGGTTTCCAATTATTTCTCGACGTATTATTAAACTTTGCGCCTTAAAAAGATCGCTCGGATTGAATTGGCATTTAACTGCATTGAAGTGTGTACGAGCGTGCATTATTTTTTTCGATAATTTCGACTTTTTTAAGTCAAGAAACCGTAAATGTCCTTCGTTTAATCTTCTCAAGATTTTTATTATCCATTTTCATTAAAATTTTCCTCCAAAACTTTCGGCAAAACGAAAAAACGTCGCCATTTCGTAGACGAGTTCCAGCCACTGCACACTAATGGCTGATAGTGTGCAATGGCTCAGCCAATCAGATTACAGCATTTGCATTAGTATACTAGTAGAATTCTACTAACATCGTATAGGCTCAACTCTGTTTGTATACGATACGAAGGCAAAAGTATACACATCACAGTCTAACAACCTTACAGCGAGCGCAATATATACTCCGCTCATAACAGCGAAATCTGTATACTAAGAGCGGTTATCAGTTGAGTGTCAGACAATTACAAAGAAATGAAATCAATCACGATGCTAAGTTCAATTAACATACATAGTCGAAATACCTGGAGGAATTTTTAAGTCTTCCTTGTTTAAGCTGCGAGGATGAAAAGTCTCTGATGACTTTACCGATGGTTTTATACGATGGGGCCCCTACACCTTACTCCGCCGGCGCTATTTCTACGAAATTCACAATGAACCGTTGATAGCAAGAAGCAAATAGATCTAACGCCGATAAAAGCGCGAGAAACCGATTATGTCAAAATTTGTTTGGAACTTTCTCATGACTAGTTAAGTAGTTAAGGTGATTCCTCAGAAATAAAAATTACCGATGAATTTTTTTAAAACTTTCTCTGAATGTTCCTAGCTACAAAGCACTGTTTGGAAAAATAAAATAAAAAAGATAGGTCACCATTCTCGCAAAAGAGATATGATGGGCCAATCTTGCCCCATTTTTGCCTGTACACGTGCTAATCTCGCGCGTTGTTCATTGATCCACGTTACATTTTGCGGTAGCTGAAAGTACAGTTTATCGAAGTAATACTCGGAAGAAAACTTGACAAGAAGAAAGTATGGGACATATGGAACAATATCATATAAAATTTGTGGAAAAAATCGCACCATTTAAAACGAGGTGGACGAAATGCGTTCGTCGAGTCTATGTTTTCTTAGTCATAATTTACATCCTAGAGTAACGGTTTTGTGCACGCTTTCAACTATATCTTTTTTTCCTTCCAATAAATTTTTTCAAGATGTTTTTAGATTAAAGAGGATAACTTGGGCAATATTATTATGCAATAAAAAATATAGGTCACCATGCTCGTTTAAGAGAAAACGAGCTTTTATTTCGCTGTCAAGCCTTGCTTGTAGGAAATTTCTTACGTTTTGCACTTGCACGCGCTCATTTGCGCGCGCTAATGATGCAAAAATCGTGCGCAGTATGGATGCGCAATGCAATACTGAGGAATCACCTTAACAGTGAATTACAAGCCAATCACAGGGCAAAGTGTGGTAAAAGGAGTCAATGAAAGCAATATTCTGGAGGAGACTCAATCGAAAGCCGTTCTGAATTCCGCTGTATTTAGTTACGGAAAATTTGACGACTGACTTTGAAAAGTGAAAGCTAAGTACAAGCTCTTTCTTCGTACAGCTTTTCAAAATAACGTTTTGATGGCCTGAACTGTGGAAACGTGTAAAACACGGACGAAGAATAAGAAAGAGGGCGCTGTGAACGACTAGGAAGTCACATTATCTATCACCTAAAGCTGAAAACCATTAGAGAACTTGCTAGCTTGGAATCAATAACAACTCAGCGCTCAAACAGATAGTACATGCCAGTTAATAAGAATGCTTCTCTTTCTTTCTCTGAAATGTCGGAAGAGTAGACAAACTATCTACCTTGATAGACACGTAAGGAGCCCTGATACCGACTACCTCTTCGATGAACCTCTATATGTTTAAGGAAATTTTAATTGTAAGTTTTTTTAGGAGAGTCTTAATAAAAATCATGCCCTTTTGGAATTTATTTGAATAAATATGTATGTATGTGTATGACGTTAGCCAGCCTTGATTGTGAATCCATTCGTCCATAGTCGTTGATATAGGCTTCGCAACCTCCTCTAACTCTTTCAATTTTTCAAAATCCTTCTTTGCCTGCTTTTTCGCTTTTTCAACGAATACCCATTCACCTCTGCACTTTAAAGCTTGCTGCACACTAACCGATTTTTTGTCGTAGAACTGCAGATTTTTTGTCGGGGTCACATGGGGTTAAACTTTGTCGGGACATCAGCTTGCCGCACACTAGCCGATTTTTTGTCGCGACTAACCGCGTTTAGGCTTGGGCCGAGACAATCTCCGTCATGTTGGAAAAGCCGCTTGTTCACGTGACTTTAATGACAATTCCTCATTGGCTGAGGTACGCGCGAGCCCCGACAAATTGTCTAGGTCTACCGCACACTAGCAGACAAGACGTTTTGAGATTTAGCACTGCCAGATATCGCCCGACAAGCACAGATCTCGTCACAGACTTGTCTGAATTCACCGCACACTAGCCGACGAGTGAAGATTTTTTGTCGGCCGACAAAAAATCGGCTAGTGTGCGGTGGCCGTTATAAGATCTTATAATTGTTGCTGTTTAAGCTGATTCAGTTCCAATTCCAAAACCTGACATTATCTCATACCTTTCCATACTTCGGGTTGTTTCTTTTTACGAATCTGGACTTTTTTCAATTACAAAACGAATGTCACTTACAATTCATTATTACAATACTACATCACTCACAATAACTTTACGATTAATCTGCATTACTTTCATACTACGTCACATACACTGCTAAATACTATATTACTACATTACTAACAGTATTGCTTTGTTCACAGTAACATAATGCATTACATTCAGTTAAAGGGACACAGTCAGCTTTGTGACTGCGCTGACCTGGACACTAGTTTTTCTCACTTTGAAAAAAGTTTACCTCAACCTGAAATCAAAGTTCATCTAGAAATCTGCTTCATTTTTGGCAGTGTTTTGCTTGATTTTCAATCATTTACTGAAAAATCTGTAAATTGACTAGTACTGCTTGCAATACAATACTTACTTACTGTTAAAATTATATTTATATTTCGGGTTGTTTTCGGAAGCTTCTTCCGCAGCACCACGTCTCTAGAATTTCTGGAGACACCGATTTCTCCCGCAGTCACTGCAATTCTCTCTTTGTGAAATTCTCTTTCTGCTGTTTTGTGGCAAAGATCAGTTTCACATATTTTTCTTTTTTCCGCATATTTGATTTTTTTGAAATACTGTACTATTTCAGACCATTTCGGGCAAAATTTGGCAAGCCATTTTGATTAGTCGCAACTTTTTGAACTTTGTTTTCGGAAAGTCTTTCGCTGATCCATATTTTCTTAAAAATCCAATTTTGATTTGTTAATTTTCATGGGTTCTTGGCTTCTGTTGCGAGGCATAAATCATTAATTTTACCAATGCATATTTTCAACCTCTTCAGTTTGTAACCCCCTCGGAAAGAATTTCAAATGATCGAATGAATTTTCTATTCTTCCAAACCGCTTAAATAGAGAGCGTCCGAATTACGGGGTGGGGGAATGGGTAAGAGGATCATGTGGACGAGGCAGTCATTTTCTCGGGTAGGAATTAACTATTGAAAATAATTTTCGAAGTACAACACCTGGAAAGGAAGCGTTGAGTTGTCAAGAAGCATCTGCTTACATTATTTAATCTGATATAGCCCGTGGTGGTCTTCATCCACTTTTGGTGTCTGTGGGCATTTTACAGGTGATTTAATAGATCACTGTCAATCTCATTTCGTCATCACGGATTCCGTAACACTCACTTCACTTTCAGTATCACTTGATGTTTCAAACTGGATTCCTCCACTATTCGGCTTCAGATGCACACAGCAGGATCAAGAAAGCCTTTCCCAGGGTAGGGAAAGGGGGGTAGAGAATTTACTCTAAAGTAAATTTAACTGATGTGCTGAAATTCAACCTAAGAAATTCCTCCTCAGTGTAAGTCCCACGAAAGGAAACGGTGAACCACAGAAAGT
>JAHPZR010056012.1:0-15000 GCA_019787425.1 Platygyra sinensis | reverse complement strand
CCCAAAAAATTGATAGAACTTTTCCAACGCAGCCTCATTAGCATGTAGCATTTCCGACAATTTTCTGGTGACATCATCGCTCAGATCTTTCAAGCGAAGTTTACTACTCTCTGCAAAGAAAATCAACAATCGATTTTAAGCTATAAGGATGTTTTTTTTAGTTGCAGTTTTTCATTACTGATTACAATATTTACTCAATTCATGGTTGTGACATTAACTTGGAAAAATTTCGCTTTATAATATTATATTAGTAAGCGTAGAATAAAATAACATTATAAGTTTACCGTTTATTTCTTCTGCCCCAAGTTCAGATGCTGCAGTGTGTGTAGCTAAACCACTGTCAGTTAATTCTGTCGTCATGCTACGGGTGTCTTGGACATCTTCTAAATACTTCTGAACAAAAGCAAGCTTTCTTGGATCCATTACTTTAGGCTTACGGCGTTGAGATATTTCCAGCCCGTCAGTTCCTTCGTTTATCCCTCCAGCTTCAAGTGCTTTGTAAAATAATAATTAAACATCATACATGATTTTATTTGGATAAATTCGGACAAAAGTACCAGGAATAAAAGAGCCGCCCACTGTACAGGCTACTATCCAAAAACTTTACCTTCCCTTTTATCTTTGGTTAAAAATAACAACAGAGAATATATAGCAAAATAAAACTACGTACTTTTAATATAAATCTACTGGCGTTCTATTGGGAATGTCGTTAGCTGATTGGGTACGCTACTCACTATCTATTCTGTGATAGATAGTGAGTAGCGTAGCAGTGTGCCCTTGTTAACAAAATGACGGTCGCTTCGTGTCTGTCAAGAAGATTTTGATAAAGTCTTGAACGACTAATAGATTTATACTAAAACAATTAGATAACTCGCTCTCGATTTCTATGCGTGATAGAAATCTTGAGCTCATAATCTTATTGTTTAACCCATTGACTCCCGTTCCGACCGTAACTGGCCTTGACGAGCTTTGGCCTTTCTTCCACTTCTGACGTCATCACTTTTGACCAAAATTGGCATCAGCTATACTCAAGTTCTGCCGAAGGAAAAGATCTTTCCAATGATGTCCAGATCAGAGTAATCGGCCTAATGGAGCCTGAGATATGCAAAAAAATGTTCGAAAAGATGAGTGAAAAACTCAGAGCAAAATTTCCTGCCACTACACCTGGCTACTTCATGGTTAAAATTGCCAGCCTCGATGACACTTTCTAGGATAACTACAAGCAAGCCCAGTAGAAGGTCAATCACTGCAGCAACAAGAAAAGAAAAGGAGGCAAAGGAAAGGGAAAAAAAGTCCAAATATCGAAAATCTCAAAATTTTGATTCCTGCGCATGCCCGAGCCAAAATGCCGTAAATCCCGTAAAACGCGATTTTTGGCAAAAAGCTCCAGGGGTCAATGGGTTAATAGAATCTGATTGTGCTACAAAGCTATGGAGGCAACTAAACATTTCATTCAGTGAGCCTTTAAAAGACAATAGAAGGACCAAACTACTACAACCATAAAATTCACACCACTGGTCTGTGGTGACATCATTTGCATCCTTATGCAGGGTAAATTCGCGATTTTATGAGGACTGGACAGGATTTAACCCACTGAATCTGTAAAATTCTCGTCTAGCTGCCGAAAACTCTGGAACAGCCAAGAACAGGCTCGCGTTTGAAAACACGCGCAAGTGTCTTAGCGACGCCGGTGCCTCGCTGGGTCATCCCTAAGGCTTTGTCCCTCGCCCGTGTGACTAAGCCTGCCCGATAGGATTACAAGAAAGGGGTCTGGAGCATGGATATTTCTATGGACGTTATTTACCTTTTAGTGTACGACTAGTGTTGGGTGTTTAAAGCCCCGGCCAAACGATCGCAACATTTCAGCACAACATATCCCGACATTGTTGGCCCAGCATTTGCAAGCTCAAGCTAAACGATCACAACATGTGAACGCAACAAATCGCAACGTTGTTGGGTGCAACATGTCTCACGAGTTTGGTCATCCTGTTGCGACGTGTTGCGACATGTTCAGTATTGAAAATCGAATTAGTGTACATGCCTGGAAGCAACATTGTTGCACGAATCTGTTCAAACGCATACAACATCATGCAACATCCACAAAATTAATGTTGCATGAAAAATCTGACCGTTTTCAAACAGAGTGACCAAACAGAGTGACCAAACGCGCGCAATATGCTGCAACCAACAATGTTGCGATATGTTGCGTTGAAATTTTGTTATCGTTTGGCTGAGGCTTAAGTCTCCGAGGCCTATTGAATGTCATAAAAACACAAGTTACGCCGAGAGTTTTTTTTATTTTGTTTTTCCTTCCTCTTTCATTCTTGTATCGTAACAAGCGACTACGTCGAGTTTGACAGCAACGTTCACCGACGTATTCTCTAGAATATTAGGGAGTTAAGCAGAGTACAACGACTAGTGCTAACACGGAAGCCGTGATTGAAAAGATCACAATGAGTGGGCTGTGTGGGCTATCTTTAGGGCGGCCGCTAAGCACAACAAACAAAATGGTCGACCAAAGAAACTTTTTGGCATTTTTTTATCGCTCATTCAACTTCCTGCCCGGGCACGGGCCTGTTCTCTGCCTGAGACTGTCTATCACATTGATCCCTTCAGAACGACTGTCATTCTGTTCGGCAGATAACACTGGCAAATGGTAACTACGCCTTGCGCCGGCATGTTTTCGCGGTAAGCTATCCCGAAGCTACAGTACCGGTCAAAGGGATTGCAGCATTACACGCGCGTAAAGCGCGTGTAGTACACGTACATTACACGCAGTGCCCACGCAGTGCCCACGCAGTGTCCACACAGTGTCCACGCACCTTACACGCAAAGACAAGAAAATGCGTGTATTTACACGCGTGTATTTTGACTCATTAGACGTGATATTGCGTGTAATTTTACACGCAGTCGTTCAACTGGAACTCATTAAGTGCGTGTAGTGAGAACAGAATATTTAAAGTGCGTGTAATGAAAACAAAGCATTTATCTTGTGTAACATTTATCGTAGTGGACTGCACTGTGATATAGTTTAATCTTTCGCCTTCTTGCTCTTGGTCGTAAAACGTTCCCGATAGAATCGAGCAGTTTCATTAAACTGGTTTACCGCTTCATAGTAAAATATTTTTTCCGTTCGAGTTTCAACAACAAGCGGCGCCAGCGAGCGACTGGCGTGTTATGAGATAACATGAACAATTATGTCGCTTTTTAATTCTAAATTACAGCATTCAGTGTACTTTAAAACAGTCCGAAGATTCATTAAAATATTTCGTACTCCAAAGCGTTACGAGTTTACCGGTATTCAAGAGCTTTTTTAGTCGCGTTTTTCCTTTTCGCGAGGAACCATAACGGCGCCAGCGATTAACGAACTGAGGCTTGATGCACACGAAATAACAGCAAAAAAACATTATTTCGCTTGAGATTTTCAGTTAATTTTAAACATCAGCTTAGATTTTGCTATCAAAGTTTCGATTCTTCGCTATTTAAACAGAAGTGATGGCAATTAGCAAATTAAGAGAGAGTACGCGAGTATCTATTTCATTGTTGTTCGAAGGAACAGGAGTGAAATGGCATTTTGTGCGCATTTACGTTGCGACATACGTCGTTCGTCTTTTAACGTAAATGTAAACGAAATTCAGAGATCTCTAAGAATTAAGTTTCGACGTTAAGCAGAAGTGCGGGCTGTTACAGATTACGAAAGAAGATTTGTTTCTTAGGTGCTCGTTTGTTATTTATACATGAGCTCGTTATTAATTCATACACGCAAATGCGTGTATGAATAACAAAGGCTTCCTCTTCCAGTTTAAATACACGCATACCGATGAAATTACACGCAAATGCGTGTAACTACCTGGGCCGGGTTGTTCAAAGCCCGATTAAGCTAACCCAGGGTTAGCGACAATTTTGATTTCAGTTTTGTAACTTTTTGGTGAGGTGTTTTGTTTCTATCGTTTGCCCTTCAGTTTTGAGCTCTAGTAATCTCAAACTACACCAAACATGAGAGGTGAAAAACAATTTTAAACAAGGAAACATCATGCTTCAGTTAGCGTTTAACCCTGGGTTAACGTTAACCAGCTTTCGAACAACCCGGCCCTGAAGAGTAAATTTTACACGCAGTTAATTACACGCACTGCCCACGCACTGTCCACGCACTGCCCACGCACTGTCCACGAATACTACACGCAGACTACACGCATTTTACGCGCGTGTAGGTGCTGCAATCCCTTTGACCTGTACTGTATCCCGCCTAGCAGGGTGCCCCGGGCAAGTAGACAGGGTGCCCCCGGTGGGCGGGCTACCCTGTCTAGCATGTAAACACATGTAAACACTTCAATACGTTTTCTAAAGAAACGTATGAGAAGTTAGCCCTCCCAGGGTAGCTCATCGGTTAGCCGGGGCACTCTCTCTCTCAATGTAAACAGTCCCTTAGTTTCTCATGGCCAGATGGCTTCGCTCAAAGGACGATGGCCGTTATTCCCCTTGCTAGGACGAGCAGATTAATTCTGAGCTAGGAGCAAATGCCATACACTTTGTACAATAACAACAATTTGATGGATGAAATATATATGCCTGAATTTTTGAAAACAGGGTTAGCAAAGATAAGGACTCCTACTAGTACTTGGCAATTAAAAAAATAGAATTAGTCCAAAGGCCGATAAAAAAGCCTATATCTGACGCCGGGCAGTACGTTTATGGTCCCTAGAAGCATTCCGACCAGTCGAAGTTTAAAATGACGCAAATTTTAGAACATTTATTCAGTAACCTGACTTCCGGAGAAGTTTTAAAGCGGTATCATTTCAGTCTAGAAATTTTTAACTTAAGTTTGCTGCAGTGATAGGGTACCTGGTTAAGGCTTACATAGCAAATTATATAATCAGCAAAACACTACTTTTTTCGCGGTCCGATAAACAACAGGTTTCGCATGTAATAGACAACAAACTGAATGAAACATAGTGCACAACTTGTCTCCTTGTCTGCACAAAGACTGGCCTATGGTTCAATGCTATCAGAGCTCGCTGAAACTAGACCCAGATCCAATTTTCCTGAGTCGACAAATGCTTTTTCCAAGGTAAGATCAGCTAAGCTTTACACCGACGTAACAATAGTAATGCCTGGCACAGAGTATTTTGGCGAAACCGCACTTAAACAAGGCATCACATACCTGTCAACACCATGCGCTAATCACACAATCACACACTTTCGCTGCACTGGTTCAGGCTTACATAGGAACCCGGCTAAATAGTCAGCAAAACCATACTTTTTTCGCGGCTCGATAAACAACAGGATTTCGCATGGAATTGATTTCTACATTTCAGCATAAAAGACGCCGTTACGTGACATTTCAACCCAATATCTGTCTGTATTTCCAAAAACATACCTACGTAGAGAATTTGACTTGTCACTGATAATCTTGATACAATTCTCTCCTAGAGCTAGCTCTCCACAAGGGTTATCGTAGCTCAAATAAAAGGAACTAACTCTTCTGTATGGGCCTTTCGAGGCCAGGAAGACTAAATTCACCGTGTTTTCGTTGAATCACGAATTGTACAATTTAATTAAGTGATTTAAATGAAATTCGAGTCTAAATAAACGCGAACGTACAGATATCAAAACGACAGCGGAGAGCTGATCTATAGCTTTCTAAGGGCCTAAATCGTCCTGAATGGACTGACCGAGAGCTTCCTACATGGAGAATCGATTGAACTTCAAATAAACTCGGACACAATTAATTGCCAAATGTTGTCAGCAAGTCAATTATCGACCGGAAACCACAACAAGAAATCTCGCCCGCGCTAGCGAATTACAGACACGCCTGATAGTTAGCTAGGCCGAAAACGCCTAAAATTGATAAAACAAGGAAATGAAAGGTTTACTCACGATCGATCAGCCTTTGACGTGCTTTCCTTCACTCTGTTCGTGGCCATGTTTTACTCGCAAATAGCAATGTCCCGGATGTACTTCGATTTCCAACGGCGGGAAAGTAGCATGTCATCTCTACAACAGATATTTTTCTAAGTCTTAAGCCGCATCAAAATTTAAGCCAAATAACGCCAACAGCAGCTAGAAATGTCTACTCCGTTGCACGTCTAAGCCCTAGATTGATGTGGCTAAGACTCTTTACTGTCTAAAGCAAGCACAACATTATCGTCACATGCAGCGGGCCAAACGGACTACGATTACGGGACTAAATGACGTCCCGCGCCTAACACATCTCAGAACGGCTTCATGCACGATAATGGACGACGCTTGCTAGCAAATCGTTAGACTTGCGCCTTCATTGGACTTAATGATGTCCTCCGGCAGACTTCCTTTAGACAGCAGTTATAGAAAGCTAAATGAACAACGCCGCCTCCGAGATACCGCGCGAACTAATATTCAGCCGAGTGTAGCCTGGGTAAAACTTAACGCCGATTGGATAAGGGGCAAAGGGGGTCGGGGTGGGTTGGGCTAAATAAAAAAAAAATAGATAACATTTCAGGCTAGGTCAGCTCTACAAGCTTCTGCCATTAAGGAATCCCCCCCCCCCCCCACCCCCTTTTCTGGAAGAAAAAAAAAAACACCAGTTACCTAAATCGAGGTGTTCAAATCTGCGGGTACGTTTTTGGAAATACAGACAGATATTACAGACGAATAAGTTACGTGACAAATGAGTGATGGTGAAATTGCAGCTCGGTAAATATATATATGAAAGTAATGTAACACGAGCGTAGGACCCAGAAAAAATCTGAGTCCCGATAGGATTTGAACCCATGACCTTCCGAACACCGGGCGGACGCTCTATCCACTGAGCTACGAGAACTCATGGAGAGCCAGGTCATTTAACTGAGTTCTTATATGAACTCAGTCATATAAGGAAAAAAAAAATGACATCACCCGTGAACAGCACAGTAAACATGCTAATATTAGACAGGGGAAGTTGTGAAAAGTTACACAAAAAGTTTAGGTTTGCCGACCCGGTTTTCATAACTTCACGTATATATAAGTTTAGAGACAAACGTCTCAAAGACTATCGAGTGAAGAACACAAATATATCGATACTCAAAATAGCAAAATAACATATTGGCTCACTTCGCGGCCATTTCAACGCCTTTTCCAAAACTTGTCGTGAATTCATGATACGGATTTACAAGCTTATAAGAGGCCGACCTTGGCACAATCTTTGAGCTGAATTGACTTTAAAGGATATAGTATCCAATGGAATTCTTTAAATGCCGAGATGTCCGTTGAAAACAGAAGCGAAATAAACTCGACGTAAGTAGTCAGATTTCACTCTACGGTTGGATGCAGCTGACGTACATGCGCAGTGTCTCATTCTGCGGGAAATTTGCTCCCGACAGCCGTAACAGTGTCAGCCGTAGCGATTTACTTAAACTCCCTATTAATTATTACCTTTCCAACTTTCCTGTTGTCTCCAAAATTTAGTAGCTGTTTCTCCAGGACTGAAATCTTCTAGAATCTCAGGAGGTAATTGCGCGATTTTTCTCTCTAGAACTGCTATTCTCTCGCTGATAATTTTTAACAAGGGCGTTTCTTCCTTAGGCCGGAAACATACGGCTGAATCAGAGTTTCGCCGAAGCCTTGCTCCGTCACCAATTCTTGCAGTTTCTAAAACAAAAAACATAAACAAAGTAAGATATCGTATGGATTATATTAATCCTGCCAAGAAACCAGCGTGACAAGGAGACCTGGAGTCTTATTATAAAAACTATCGTTTTTCCGTTCTTTGACGTCGACGTTGAATATTAGGGAACAAAGAAATCTGTCAGATAAAAGCAAGACAGAAAAAGCGACATCTTTGTGGGATCGGAGGAACGTGTTAACCCCCTCGCCCAACCCCTTCCCCCCGCACACACATACGCCATGGAAAACTATTATATATACTTATATGATATTTTTCAATGGCCAAATTGACACACAGAATAGACCTGGCAACTTGATCAAGTCAAGCAATTAATTTTGAGGTAAATCTATTTTTCCTTTAATGTAGTCTCCTTGATGCTCCTAGACTGCATAGCTTGCGTCTCTCTCCCAGGCTTCTCCCGCCTTTAGTGCTCTTTATTGCGGCTTCCCCGCTGTCTCAGCGCGCTGAAATTCCTTAAGAACCGTCATGCTAAGCAGGCTATGATGCTTCCGCTACCACCATCAAACCAAATTCACAGTTTACGGTTTCATATTCTGTGAGAGATTTCTGGGTTTTTAGGTTTCATTGCTAGAATCTCTCAGTTTTGCCCTCTACTTCTCCTGCTGTTAGCTACAGGTTGACAGGTCAATAGATTACTTTAACCAAAAGAAAAGTAAACTTTTATGGCTGATTGAGCGGGAGCTAAAGAAATCGAGTTACCTCGAGCTTCACTGATCAACTCGCGACAGGCTTTGTCATATTCTTCTTCCTCGATGCTCACAATCACTTCAATTGTCTCTCCTCCTGCACATTCTTTTACTTCGTCAGTGACAAAGAAGTTGAACAGGCGCCTCTCCAGCGTCCCATCTTGGTATAAATTCCACAAGGTAGTAAGAGCTGATAGAGATTCAGCTTGAACTGTGAGGCACACAGAGCCATCCGTTATATTTACCAGACTGATGCCAGCAGGAAGAACGCAGGTATTAACAGCGGTAACCAGCTGGTCAAACGTGGTCCAGCGACGCAAAAGTTGCACGGTAGAGACTACTACTATACCACCAGCAACCACTTTGCTTACTGTCTTGATGTTCAATACTAAGGAAATGCAAAGACCCCAAAAAACAACACCGTGGAGTTATATACATTATATAATTTCGCGAAATATTTTTTCTGGGTACCTTGGGAAGGGTTCAGAAATAATAATATTGCAGGGGGGATCAGCCAACGGGGTCCTTGTCTAGTTGTAAATGTCGCATTACGTTGTGTAGGGTAAAATTTAGTGTTTATGTGCATGGCGGAAATCACAATTGTGTCTCCTTTTGTAAGAATAGTTGAACACATAAGTTCCTTTTTTAACATGAAATACATAGATCTCTGGTCAACACAGTTCAGGGAAAGCAGCCTACAAATGAACAACCTGTAATAAGCATAGCGAAAAAGCCATTTATAACTATTTTAAGAGCACCATAATAAGTGGTTGCTTTTACGGGCCAACGGTTAATATTTTTGTTTTTTTATGCCTAACGGAGTCCTTACGGTTAAAGATTAACGATCAACTTAATTACCATTGTTTTATAAAGTTATCTTTTTCTTATCTTTTACGACTAATGGTTAAACAGCTATTATACTAGTACTAGTACTATTAGTATTGGTATTGGTATTGGTCTTGGTATTGGTGTTGGTGTTGGTATTGGTGTTGGTGTTGGTGTTGGTGTTGGTTTTGTTCTTGGTATTGGTATTGGTAATGGTATGTCAGTAAGCCTATTCACTATCGTGGAACGCCATCTACTAGAAGCGCATGCATATGCTGATGGCACGCAACTCTACATTGCCTTCAAACCTGAGCTTGAACATGACGCTAATCCAGTAACTGCTATGCAAGCACGCGTCACTGATATATGGAAATGGATGCTAATAGATAAACTGATGCTTAACGATGAAAAGACCCAATTCATGGTGATTGGAACTAGGCAAAAGTTAGTAAAGGTCAACATTGACTCCCTTCGCGTGGGCCTTACAGCAATTCTCCCTTCTTCTGAAGTGAGGAATCTCAGAGACTAGTTTGACAACCAACTTAAGATGGTCAGGCAAATAAACCAAACATGTAAAGCTGCTTTCTTCCACATATTATTCAATATTAGAAGGATCACGAGATTTCTCAGTTCTAACACTGTCTAAACTCTAGTGAATGTCATGATAATAGATGTCTTACAGTAGCATTAAATGATGAAAGAATGAAAGATGCGAATGCAGCCATAAACACCACTAGAAAAATGACCTAAAATAATTCAGACTTTGAACGGGATTCGAACCCACGACCTTTGCGTTGCTCTACCAACTGAGCTATCAAAGCTCTAGTGAATACTTTTGTAACAAGTCGACTTGACTACTGTAATAGTATTTTGCTTGGACTGCCTAACTAAACTGCAAAAGCTCCAGAGAGTACAAAACACTGCTGGCGGTGCTGCTAGACTTAATGTAGCCGCATCTGCACTTTGGAACAACTTTCCAAATGCAATTAGATCTGCTACTAGTGTTAACTCTTTTAAGAAACTTCTTAAGACTCCTCTTTTTATGTTGCGTTTGACCTATAAACTATTTAATTAACTAATTCCTAATTAAATCTAATTTTAGTATTGAAGTAATTATTTTGTATTTTATTTATCTGTGTTTGTACATATTCATTTATTTTGTAGTTTCTATGACTTCTGTTAAGCGCGCAAGAGCATCTACCTTTGATTTGCTGCGCTATACATGATTAAATTATTATTATGATCATCATCATCATCATCATCATTATTATTATTATTATTATTATTATTAAGATTAATAGGCTTCAAGTTTTTGCAGACAAACGACAAAACTATAAGCGCCATCGTGGTGTTGCAATGCTCTTATAAGTAAACTGGTCCATACCATGCAATCGCAGACTTAAGCTCCGCGAAAGACCCCAAATTGCAGACGAGACTCTCAAACAGTAGCAAGCTACCTTTACGCCATTATTTTTCAGCACGACAGGTGGAATGGTAATAGAACATAATTGATACCATAGTAGCCTTCCTGAATTAGCTGCTACAAAGAAGGGCGAAAGCTATTCGACTACCACGTCATGAATCAGGGCAAGAGTGTCTCTTGCGCTGCTGAGATCAGCATTACTTTGCTTGAGAGGCTCGCGATCCTCCAAGAGAGTCCACTTAGAACTGCCGGTCATTGACTTAGATATTGAAAGGCGTCATGCAAACATTCCGGCATTGAGAACGCTATTTCCAGGGAACTCTAGCCAAAGCCAGGAATTAAGTATTTTGTAAATTTTTCAGTCGACTTTTATTTATGCTTAATACGATGTTTACTTATAAAGAGTTTTTTTGCATCAAGAGTCTATTGTAGAATATATTATTATAGCAATATATATCCCAGCTATTATTATGAAAATTTATAACCGTTTCACAATTTTTAAAAGTAGAGCAAATAGAGCAAATTAGATGCATTTGAAGTTTGAAAAAGTTTATATTTAGTATTTTTTAATTTTTACCAGATACATGTAAGATTCCAGTTTGTATGAAAAGTACTCAATAAAGTTTGTTATTATCATCATCATGAGTACTACTTACGACTACTATAGTTAACCCCACTGAGACCCTGAGCCAGGGCTTTTAAAAATAACAGAGAACAACTCTCACAACTTACCACCTATAAACGTATTTCCAATGGATGAAGCAACAGCGGTTGCTTGTGCTGAAACAAAAAGATAGAACGTCATACACACAAACTTAAGATTAAAGGTTCTCGCAAACTGAATCAGTACTTCAGATAAATTATCAAGAAACAGAAAACATGTACCATGTTTATATCGAGTTATAGAAACACGAGTGGAAGTTTGGGAGAACACGAGCCGCAGGTGAGTGTTTCCACTGACGAGTGTATACTACAGTTCTGTAGAAGACTTGTAAACTAGAACTCAAGCTCCAGCTGCAGTGGATTTTCATGCAGCATGTTTGCATCCTTGTTAACAATTTTCACAAGGGATGACCAAACAAACACACATGAGCATATTACTACCTTCTCGTTTCTATCAAGTGCAACACGGACATGGGAGGGAGTCGGGAGATCATACGGGAAACGAGACAGCAGGGGACGGGATAGGCGGCCTAGTTTCTTCCACTGGGCCACTGTTAGTTTGTATTGTGCTTTATGTTCAATTTGATCATTCAAGTGCGACTGAGTCCGATTGAGAAGTTAAAGTGAGGAGAGAGGACTATAAAATTTAAGCTACATTTGTAAATCTCAACGCATTTGTATTCTTATTACCCGATATTATTCTTCGGATTGGTTTAATAAGCACGCACGGACGTCATGTGCATTTTCCATATACAGATCAAGGTGTCGAGTCTACACTTCAATCAAGATCAGAAATAAATCTTAAAACTGAATTCACGTCCAGTAACAGCAGCCGTTGGCTTCGAGCGCTTTTGGCATGTAAAATTCGCTCCAACCCTAACATAATCAACGATCCATACCGCATTTTTTATGTACGCGGTTTTTACGATTTGCTGTTATTACATGTAAAACCCAGCGGAGCATAAAAATTGTCCATGAAATTACAGAATTTGCTTACCATTTGTCCTCAGTTTCTCTTGTATGTTGTTTACAAATGAATTGATGAAATAGTATTTTTTCTTCGCAATGATTTCTTTTGCTTTCGCCTATGTACATCAAACCCGTGCAAACCTGGAGATTATTACTCAAATATCGTAGACGCAACTTTGTGACAGAGCAGAGCGAAACAGTTAAGTACACACCTACAATAGGTTAGGGTACAGCGGAATACTGAAATACAAAAGCGGCATTTTTTGTCGCTCTGTGACCGTTTCTATGGTAAAAGAAGAAGTAAATCAGATACCTGTCCTCCTTTCAAACTCATCCTCCTGCCTTTTTAACTCGTCATCCTGATTTCTTCGTTCTTCAAACTCTTCCAATTCCCTGAGGAGATCGTTTTTCCCTGTTTCAATCAAAATCCCTTTCAAGATATCTAAACGATCATATTCCAAATTGTTCTGCTTTTCAAGCTCTTTAAACAGTGAGCGAACATCCCGAATTTGGGCTTCACTTTCTTGCGATATGTTTCCTCTGCACATCGCAATTAGTCGTTCCAGTTCATTAAGCTCGTCGAGCGCAAGAATGATTTGCTCAAGCAGACCCTTGTATTTCTTCCTCTTCCTCTCGAAATCTTTAACTCTTCCAAAAAAAGACCATTCCTTGAAACTTTTCAAAAGTCCTTTTATTACATCCATTCGATTAATTCCAAGACTATTCTGTTCTTCCAGTTCTTTGAACAACGACAGCACGTCTTGGATGTTGTCTTCGCTACCAGACGCCAACATCCCTCTGCACATGAACAGCAAACGATCGAGAACGTTCAGCTCTTCGAGTCTCTGACTTATTTCAAAGAGTAAATTGTTGTACTCTATGACAGACATTTTGAACAAAGAACGTGTCTCTTTCCCCTTATTTCGATCTTTGCACAATGTAGAAAGTTCTCAATTGTCTCAGTCCAACATGGCGGCTTGAGAAGAACGTTCTAGACGTTCGTTTCATAAGTCACGGAAAAGAAACGTCACGCGATCGAATGGAAGAATAAAACACTGCCTCGTCCCCAGTCGCCCGCGTGACAGCAAGCAAAATAATAATGAAGTATCACCCCTTGCGCTAAGAAAAAAAGAAGAATAGCCTATGGAAGAGGCAGATCATGAAAAACTTGATGAATTTGTAAGAAAACAGAAAAAATTTTGAATAATTCAATTAGCTTCAATTCCTGAATTGTGGATGTCATCGTGAAGTTGCAAAACATGGACAGCCAAGCTGACATGACACATTTCGGGTTGTTTACCACATGGCAGCAAACCAAAGATCTTTTAAAAGGTTTGGCAAGCTTGGATCAAAAATAATAAGCACTAAACAGCCACCCACCCCTCACGTAAAATAGACGATAAAACAGAAACCGTAACATAACAACATAAAAAAAAACACAAAGAAAAAACTAAAGTTGAAGAGAATAATATACACATTTGCCAATACCAAGGAAGGTGGAAAAGAAATTCCTTTGGTCGTTGGTTTTTGGGAGATATAAGTCATGTTCTAAGTTTGATTATTTTTTTGTCTAACTTTTTTCGCGAAGGTGGAGACCGAGTTTTCTAATTTTTATTGAGGTACGTATTGAGGTTGGAATATTGGGAAAGATACTTCAAGTAAGCGAAATGTTGCTCCTTGCATACGGTGGCTGTGACCGTAGTTCGAGCAGCAGTCAAACCTTAGCTGGTCCGCCAAAACGAGACGAAAATAGGGCTCATGTGCAGTGTGAAACGAACAAGCACTGCCTACTATTTTACCCTTTTCTCAAGATGCAAATGACTTCTTTGTTCATCGTGTTGCTTTTGTCCTATGTATTATGACGTCAGCTGTGCCGTTTTACATTGATCATAAACCGAAAATAGTCATTTTCTTCACAGCTAACAAAATTAAAAACAATGCCAAACCTGCTTTGCCCCTTCTAAAAGTTAACTGTCGAATTCCGGATTTAATTCGACGCCGAGCAGCACATTTTGTTCAAAATAATACAACTATTATCCTACCTGGCAATACTCGACTAACTACGAGCGAATTGCCATGCCGGGCGCCAAAATAGAAGCTTGGAGAGAAAAAACTGTTAACATTTTTCACTTTTTACAATCTGATATGGTTTTTGAAATTGTAATGTACCAGTCAAATCGAAGCTTCAACTCCCCCGGGCATACCCCGGGCCTTTGACGCCTTTACCTGCCTGGGAAGGTGGGAATTTGATAGCTACAATCTTGGACAAAATAAATGAGAAATTAAGACCACCTCTCCCCCCATTTCAATGATGGAAAAAATGTCGCGCTTTGGTTAGACCGCGAGTTCATCATTGATTCGGGGGGAGGGGTGGTTTTATTTCTCATTTTATTCTGTCCAAGATTGTCCGAGGTCCACACTGGCGTTACCAGAGGCTATGTATACTATATAGATCGTTATCCAGAAGAAAATATCTGCCGTCGCACGTTCAAGAACTGCGGAAAAAAATCCAACTGAATAACAAGTGAACCCTCACGTGCGTGATTGATGATAATGAATTCATAGTACGGGATGTTTTAACTGTAGGTCATGAACTGTATTGATGCCAAATTAAATATGTATAAATGCGTGTTCATGAGCAGTTATTGGTAAAAGAATTTACTTCTTTAACGAAGTCACATAAATATTCTATTGTTCTCAGCTCGCGGAAAATTACAATAACCAATACATACATCTACTTGAGGTCGACAACTTCTTTTCGCAAAATATTATTGTGGAACTCAGTGTTACTT
>JAHPZR010056011.1:37500-60511 GCA_019787425.1 Platygyra sinensis | reverse complement strand
CCCCGTTCCCCGTTCCCCGTTCCCCGTTCCCCGTTCCCCGTTCCCCGTTCCCCGTTCCCCGTTCCCCGTTCCCCGTTCCCCGTTCCCCGTTCCCCGTTCCCCGTTCCCCGTTCCCCGTTCCCCGTTCCCCGTTCCCCGTTCCCCGTTCCCCGTTCCCCGTTCCCCGTTCCCCGTTCCCCGTTCCCCGTTCCCCGTTCCCCGTTCCCCGTTCCCCGTTCCCCGTTCCCCGTTCCCCGTTCCCCGTTCCCCGTTCCCCGTTCCCCGTTCCCCGTTCCCCGTTCCCCGTTCCCCGTTCCCCGTTCCCCGTTCCCCGTTCCCCGTTCCCCGTTCCCCGTTCCCCGTTCCCCGTTCCCCGTTCCCCGTTCCCCGTTCCCCGTTCCCCGTTCCCCGTTCCCCGTTCCCCGTTCCCCGTTCCCCGTTCCCGGTATTAGTAACATCCAGCCCTGTGAGCTGAAAAGCTTGGACGTTGCCTTGAAAGTTACAGGGGTTGAAAAAATACCCTCGGAAAACTTCTGGTTACGGTCAACCTAGAGACCATTTGATTCGAGTTTTGAATGAAAGGAGCGTAAATGACGGTGGAGATTTTTGTCTTTCGTGGTTGGTGGTTCCCAAATCAGCTTGATATAGTGTCGGAGACACATTATGAGCTGTGATACTGTTGACCGTGAGCTGTGGTTAGCTATACTTAGCTCGCTGCTGTGCCCTGAAACGGACAGGAACATTCGCATCGGAAAGCAAGGTTATGTATTTATTTTACCGATTTTAAGAAGTGATGTTTTGATGTTTCATTCCTGGCATCAATCAGTTTGTCAACAGTTGTTTTAACACTGGGAAAAATTAATTTTTTTAAATAAATTAATCTCAGAAACATTTTGTTTATTGGGTTTATTAAATTCTAGATAAAGCAATGGTTCTCGGCTTACCAAGACCAAGTTTGTGCGTGGTTTAAGGTGGCCGAACACAGTTTTCAAGTGCCTGTGCCTAATTCACCATAACTTTTAAATTAGTTATGCTTTGGCGCCCATTTTTTGCAAGAGTCAAGATTAACCACAAAAATATTTATTCTCGCATTTTGACTAGGGTGTGTGCTGTTGCCATGGCAACGGGGCTGGTTGAAAACAACGCTTAAATAATGGTTTTTGTTTATTTTTTAAAAAATCCAGTCGTTAGATTATTTTCATATTTTACACACTAAGAATTGACATTAAATCCCTTCTGTCAACATGGTTGTAATAAAAATTTTCGTAATTCGCCGTTAATCGTTTTCTGTATTATTAAAAATTCCCTATGTCAAAATTCACATTTTTTTCGATAGATCATTCACGTGGTCTCTGATCTATTTTTCTGCCAAGTTTCTTGAAATTCTAACGACTGGATCGTTAGAAATCGGCAGGTTTCTGCTAAAGCAATCGGTCTCAATTTTTCAAGCAACTGCGCATGCGTTGCATTTAACTGGGTTCTTTCGGTAACAAACAAAAGCTGAAAATTGCTGGGCTCTTTGTATCGTTACCTTTTTCTAACATATCTTTGTAATAAGACTAAAGCCATCAATACACTGCGTTCAATTATAGAGAAAAATAACAGATAGTGCGGGTGTTGAGTAAATAAAATGACCGCTCTATTGACGGCATGTTTGTTCTTTGAAATCCTTGTGCACGTGCTGCAAAAGCACGCGCGAAAACTGTGTTCGGCCACCTTAATCTCGCTCGACTGCCGACTGACACTGCTTGAAAATTATTTCTGTATCATTTTGAGGGTTGTCCAATACACCCAACTAGAGTCGATTCGTCTTTGGTGTTTGCGATTCGACTAACCGGAAATATATTCTTGAACCCTCTTTTATGGAATCGACACGAATCGTTTCGCCTTGTGTCGATTCGTTATACCGGAAGTCGATTTGCGCGAGAGTTAGAAAATATAGCGTCTCGGGTCTATGCAGGGTGGGTTGAAAATGTTGTCGATTCGACTCGATTCGATCGAATCGACACGAATCGTTTCACTCTGTGTCGATTCGTTAAACCGGAAGTCGATTTGCGCGAGACTTAGAAAATATAGCGTCTCGGGTCTATGCAGGGTGGGTTGAAAATGTTGTCGATTCGACTCGATTCGATCGAATCGACACGAATCGTTTCACTCTGTGTCGATTCGTTATACCGGAAGTCGATTTGCCCGAGACTTAGAAAATATAGCGTCTCGGGTCTATGCAGGGTGGGTTGAAATTGTTGTCGATTCGACTCGATTCGATCGAATCGACACGGCGAATCGACTCGAATCGCAACCAATTCACACCCCCTGTACCTGCATTTTGTGTCGATTCGTTATACCGGAAGTCGATTTGCCCGAGACTTAAAAAAATATAGCTCCTCGGGTCTATGCAGGGTGGGTTGAAATTGTTGTCGATTCGACTCGATTCGATCGAATCGACACGGCGAATCGACTCGAATCGTAACCAATTCACACCCCCGGTACCTGCATTTTGCGAATCGACTTCCGGTGAAACGATTCGACTCTGCAAGGACCGATTCGCCACGAATCGATCGAATCGACTCGAATCGCAATACATTCAACCCCCCAAAATTGCCTACCCAAATTCGACTCCGTGCGAATCGAGTCGAATCGTAAAGTGCCTCAGACGAATCGACTGAAGTTTGTTGTCACGTTTTAAGAACGAGGAAGGTTCATGCATAATTATTTCACGGATCTTGACTTCCGGTAGTGCGGATCGACTCCGTGCGAATCGAGTCGAATCGTAAAGTGCCTCTGACGAATCGACTCAGTTTGGGTGTAGAGAAAAATAACAGATAGTGCGGGTGTTGAGTAAATAAAATGACCGCTCTATTGACGGCATGTTTGTTCTTTGAAATCCTTGTGCACGTGCTGCAAAAGCACGCGCGAAAACTGTGTTCGGCCACCTTAATCTCGCTCGACTGCCGACTGACACTGCTTGAAAATTATTTCTGTATCATTTTCTAAAAGAAAACGGCTTTATCTTTCGTTTTCTGGCTTCTCAAACCTGTTCAGTGCCTCGGCAAGACTTTTTTGTACCCTATCTTTTGCCCAGTCAAGTAAAATATTATCTTAATTCTTAAAACTTTCCGCCATTTTAAAACGGCGGAGGGAAAAACGTGTAATGATGACGTCAATCGTGCATCTGACCTCTAATAGATGCGAGAATAACTTGGGTTATTTTATAAAATCGGATAGAACCGGCCACTTGTGTTAGGCGATCGCGGCCACCTTTTACGTTTGATTTAAAGCGACAACTGATCAATAATAACATTGAAACACACATTTATTCTGATTGTCGTGTCGAGATTCCATGTTCACTAAGCTATTGACCAGAGGGCGAAAAAAAAATAGCTTCAGTGCAGAGCGCGTGATTTTATAAAGGTTATTGCTAGTACTGATTTCAGTGACAAGTGAATCAGCAAAGCACTAGTGATACGTAGTTTTAATCTTTGCATACCTACTACTGTCCCGTTTACGCCTGCAACGTAGACTCAGGTGCAACGGTCGCAGGTCTTTAGCTTCAGGCATGTTTGTAATTGAATAATTTGACGTTACAACGAAGTTTCATTCTAATTCCTCACGACATCCTATCAAGCGGCCACGTCCCATTTCACCGAGAGTGGTCGTAGTGTAAAGGCATGCGCGAGTTTAGATTCGTGTTCTAGTTCAAATTGGACTTCGAGTTAATAATTCAAACGCAGGTTAATAATCAATAATTATTCCACAAGCGTGCTTGGATATGATGAGATGTGGTAGATAGCAAAGAGGCGCGCAGCACCAAGTTGGTTATAATAAGCTCACATCCAACAAGCATGAGTGGAATAATTGTTTTATTGAAAACGCCCCAAATTATAGAAAACTAAAGAAAAGTTGAAAGAAAAATGCTCCAAAACCTCACCTGTTCGCTTACCATACTTTTGGCTCATAAGCCATGATGGCTAAGCCAATAAAAACTCTGGAATTGCAGTATCCAATGATCCAGTTTTTTTTTCATAATTGACATTATTAGAAACTGGATGGATCATCATCGTATAATGTAATTCAAGAGTTTTTATTGGCTTAGCCATCATGGCTTATAAGTCATTATATCATGCTCTACCAATATGGTAGGCGCACTCGCGTGTTTCTTGTGGCGTTTTTATTCTAGTCTGGTTTGCTATATTTCTAGGGCGTTTTTAATAAAACAATTATCCCGCCCGCGTTTGTTGGATTTTAGATGATTACCGTCAACTCGACGCTATGCGCCTCGCTGGATATCTACTACCCCATATCCAACGCGCGCTAAAACTTCACATGGTCATATTTAACAATTATTCTTTGAAATCGAGGTAAATATTCTGCCACTATTCACCGAGATTGAGAAGAATAATTGTTTTAGTATATACACAGGAAGTGATCTCAACAACATTTCAGAAGGAAACCATTAAAAATCGATTTAATTGGCCTCTCAATTCATGCTCGGAAAACGTGCAAGCTGTACAAGCATGCGCGAATTCGCGAAACTATTTACAGAATCTTTGAACATGGAAAATCTATAGTTAATCTTCGAAAAAAACTCGTGACAGTCTAGAATAATGGTCCTTAAACACCGTTCAAATCAGTGTGAATCAAAAGTATGCTTTATTCAAAAGTATTCTCTATTTTTGTTTGGCTTACGCATTATTCACTCGGTAGGGGGTGAATAATGCTCATTAGCCAGAGATAGCGAACCAATCAGATTGCTTAAAACACCAAGATCACTGAGTGTGTATATACTAAAGGTGGTTATCTGTCTCTTTCCTTATATGCAGTAACTTTACGCTTACAAGTGCCTTGGCTTAGGTGTAGACACCAGAAATACTGTCTTTCATGATCACTCCGAGTAAGAAAGAATACTAGTTCCATCATGATCAGGCATAGGTTCTGTGGATGTGTTTCCCATGATCATGATTCGTCAATTTTGTGGTCTTTACTCTACAAAGAGGGTGAACTCTCCGCAAGAGGACCTATGATATAATTGTGGTGGAATTGCTTGTGTTGTGCGCTGACAACATACTATATTATGGATTATCGTTGAATAATAACTAGCAAAGGCTGCATAATCTCTTGAAAGGGCTGCATAGTCCTTCAAAAGGGATTCGAGATTCCTAGAGAGGAATGAACTACTGCGAACATAGTGAAGTCAGGATTTCTGGGCCATCTGAGGTCTCCCAGTGATGTAGCTGGTCTGTGATAGGCTCGATTACCAGCCGCTGTTCGGGAAAGGAGCCCGCGCACCTTCCCCCCTCCTCTACATTGTTTAGCACTATTTCAACGGGGCATGAGATTACTACATAGAGAATAACCACAAAAGTGCAAAACGAGTTGCGGAGTTTTGGTCTTATTGTTTTAAAATTTGAGTGCTTGGCATTAATGTCCTCTGCATCATTGTTAGCCGGCAACTTAGGGACCTTTCTACGATGCAAGGACGGGAATGTCAAGACGGAAATGGCAGTGGAAATCTTCTGAACAAATGAAGCAGCAACTTTCAGAACGTCCTAGGTGCTTTGTTCGGAAGATTGTTTAAAATCCTCGACTCTTCTTCCACAAGCATACAATTGAAAATTAAAGAAGACATGCACATCTTTTGAGAGCAGCCGTCTTTAAATTCCCAAGTCAAACATCTTACTTCATCCCTTTCATACTAATTAGTCTCTTCTCTTACTTTAAAGAGTTTGATTCTTTCTGTTTGTTTGTTTGTTTGTTTGTTTTTCTCTTCTCCTCTTCATCCTTAATTATTCTTGTTAATATCTCACTTTGTTACACTACTTTTTGCACAATTCCATTTTAACTGACGATGGATGATGTTTCATCCGAAACATGTTTTGATAAAAAAAAATATGAAAACTCAACATAACATTTCCATTACCAGTGCATGGGTGCATGGACACAGTTAGAAGAAAGGTGCTATGGTTGTAAGTTTGGGTTTCCAATCATGATTCCAAATTAGTTGAAAGATGATATCTTGAGCATTTCTATGAAACTAAGACCATATCTGCGATGTTAAGAGTAGATAAGGGAACCAAAAGAGGGACCATGGCCACGATGCACGCTTTCCTTCGCCGACACCACAATGATATGGATTCTCATGAAACAGTTATATGACCCTTCCACCTCAAATCAGGTTTTGAAGTGCTCTTTTTTATTTCCTAAGCGAATTGAAATTGGTAGAGATTGACGGTTAGGGGACAGGATGGTTTACCAGAATAGTGAGGAGGGGGTAGGCAAAAGGGGGTTCACAATCTCCCACTTCCACCTGCCTCCGACTCCATCCAACCCCTACACATGTTTTAATGTCTTGGCAGATTGCTCTTGGCGTTTATCATGGTACTGACCTCTTATACAGAAGGAGTGAGATATTTTCAGAGAAACAGTGTGGAACACACACAGGATCAGCGCACAGAGAGACGCTGCACTTCCAGATGGTAAACGTACCAGATCACATCTATAGCTTCCCCGAGAATTATGGGCTTGAAGAGTGTGGTATGTGTCATAGTATCCTGTGCATTATAAATGAATGTACAATGTACATCCAGTAATTTCATTCAAGAAATTAATGGTACATATTACACATCATCAACAATCTCATAGGTTATCACAACTCACAGTCTTTAATCTAGCTCGTGCTCTCTGATGAAATGCCCACGACAACTAAGTATACAGGATCTTGATCCAAAAGTAAAATTCTTTTTCTGGTTGTTCAATGGTACGCTGTATGTACATTACGCTGATTGATCAACATATCATGCCTTCCAAAAAAAAAAAAACTTTTAAAGACTTCCTTTCTAGAGCATTTTTCTGGGAAGGGCAAATGAACCCTGCAGCAATACTCTTTACAGTACAATACTCTTCACAATACAGTTTAAAACCAGGAAAACCGGAACACCCCGGAACGCCCCGGATCGCCCCTGAACACCCCGGAACCCCGGAATCCCGGAACCCGGGAACAGCCGAAAAACCTCGGAATACCGAATTTGACGGTCTTGCTTTAATTGTTTTCCCATTGCAGACCATGTAAAATATAAAGAGCATGTTATAAAGTTCACGTGGGTAAACAAATAACATTAACACTGATATATTTTTTTTTACATGGCCTGTAACGGGAAAACAAAACAACATCGTCAAATTCGGTGTTTCGGCCGGGATTTTTCGGCTGTTCCGGGGTGTTGCGAGTTCGTTGTTTGAAGTGGTAGGTAGTTTGTAGTTTAAACAGAACGCAGGGTTGTCGGAACAGCAATAAGGTTATTTATTCCACACGAACGTAGTAATTCCGTACAAAACTTCACAACAAGCACACGCTAGGCTTTTAAATTACAAATCTTCTAATATCGGCAAGAACACAACGACAAACCAATGCAAAAGGGTGCCGGATCTTTGGAGACCTGGCCCGGGTTTTTCGAAAGCTGGTTAACGTTAACCCAGGGTTAAACGTTATCTGAAGAATTGTTTTTTTTTGTTTAAAAATGTTTTTCACCTCTAACGTTTGGTGTAGTTTGAGATTACTACAGCTAATAACTGAAGGGCAAACAATATAAACAGAACACCTCACCAAAAAGTTACAAAACTGAAATCAAAATTCTCGTTAACCCTGGGTTAGCTTAATCGGGCTTTGAACAACCCGGCCCTGGATCAGTTAAAATCAAGAGATACTATTCAAAATCAAAGTGCTCTTATGAGCCAACTCATTCATGTTGAATTAGTGAATTTATGAGAAAGTGAGGGCAGTAAAGTTGTTTACAAAGTTATGATGACGATGCGTTTACAGGCAATCTTCAGGTTAAGAGCAAAGGTAGCTACTCAGAGGCATTAAGTGGACCTAAGTGTTGCAATAAGGATAGTGTTGTAAGAGAAAGAAAGCCGGGCCTTCGTGGGTTTACTTGCAGTTGTTCGTTTATGAGAAACCACTTTAAGTAAAGTGTTTGTTAGCCAGTTGTCATATTTGTTACCGAATAATAAATAAGGCTGGAGTATAAATGCAGACTGCAGACTGAGTACAAAATGGAGACTGACAAGAAAAACTTTTTTTTTTACGCCCGAAACGTGTTAAAACAGCATTCGATTCTATAACTTGTACCTATTGTGACCCTTTTGTCACGCAATCACCTCATAATCTTTGCATTCTTGGGGAATGTACTCAGCATTTTTATATCTTGAAACGCGCACTTTAAACGATATGAAAAAGAATTCACACAATTCATTCTTACACCCTTTAACGCTTTCAAGAGGTTTTCGGACTTGAGCGCGAGATCTCTGTATTATTTAAAATAGAAGCGCTAGTATTGCAATTTGATCTACGTACAACACATTGGAGATGGCACTGCAAGGTTACTGCGTGACAATAGGTAACTTAAATTATATAATCAAATGTTACCACGTTTCTAACGAAAAAAAAAGCAGTTTTTCCTGTCGGTCTGCATTTTGTACTCGGTCTGCAGTCTGCATTTTGTACTGACCGTATGACCCGGCCGTATGACCGGTTTTTATTACGAGGTTGCCCGTGAAAGCAAATTTATCCTGAATGAACCAAACTCCACCGCCGCTAAATCTTCGATTAAAAGCCGACATAAAAGCACAATCGCGTATATCCCCACTCAAAATCTTCCCTTTCAGTTATAAAAAGATGAAATTAAAGGCAGTCCGCTGATCCTACAAATTGTAAAGGAACGCCGCAACAACTTACGCAAACGTGAAAACAGCAGATTGTTATCTTTTCTCTCTGAAATCAACACCTTATTATCTTTAAAGACCTTCTGCCACGCTAATTACCTCACCGGAAATTAATTTGTTGTTTTAACCTTCCTATACCTGTTATCAATAATATTTCGTATTGCTGCTTATACTACTGACAACACCATTATCGATTAATTAATCACAAACAGTCTTTCTTTGACAGAAAATATAAAACAGCTCATTGTGAAAAGTTCGTATAAAACTGTAAACTGCAAATGAATTGTACCCTGACTTTATCATCACTCACTACACGTAAATCTTATGTTTCAGTGCACATACAACGCTCATGCAGTGCTCTGATAATGCTCATTTAATTCACTTCACGGCTGGCAAAAGTCCAGCCTTAGTATAACTGCGCTTAAGTAAATTAGACCTTTGTCCTACCGTGTGTGCGGCTTGATTGTCGATCTAAACCTTTATGTATGTACGGACGACATGTTGTTATTATGAGTTTGCCCGTGAGCGCAAATTTCTGCGATACAGTAAAAACCCACATACAAGAACATGTGTTGTGGGGGTTCAGGCTGATGTTATTCTTATATATGGCCAGCGGTAACACCCCAACAATAAATATCGTTTCTTAACGCCTCTCAACGCAGGAATGTTGAGATGGCCAAGTGGATAGCAAGTTCGCCTTGAAATCTAACCACCGAAGTAAGGCCGAGGATCGAACCCTAGCCGGCGCGCATTGCCTTGTTTCCTCTCCACTTTAACTTCCGGTTAACTTCTGCATAAATTAATAAACGTGTAATTTCCGTCTACGCCGATTAAAAAGTCCACGCAAATTCCCGGATGAAGCCCCAACATCGCTATAACTCATTCTTGCGCATGCGCGCATGAATGAGTTAAAAACGGTAGACTGATCCCCACGGCAAAGAGAGGAAAATAAATAAAACAGTAATGGAATTAAAACAAAAACTAAAGAAGAACGACGTATAAATGATAATTTAAATTGTAAATCTAAAAATTTAGTTTATCTAATTGAATGTAAGAAATGCACAAAGCAGTACATTGAAGAGACAAAACGCCAGCTACACGAACGCTTTAGCGAACATCGTCGTTCCATCCAGAATCACCATCTGAACTGAACTGAACTGAAAACTTTATTTATACTCGAGGGCCTGGAGCTTATTAGGTTCCTAGCTTAAGTAGCTAATGAGTCGAGTATAATACTAACAAATGAAATTAACTTAAATTAAAATTAAATTAAGATACGATATTATTTACAATCATTGTTATTTACAAATAATGCCACTGAAATGTAAAATATTAACGACAGTCTAACAGTTGCATAAAGAGCAGTCACATGCGTGAAAGGTGATCTTTCTGATACGTGTTACAAATTTTTTAAGAGTCGGAGAAGTTCTTAGTTCATCATTTAGAGAGTTCCAGATTTTTGGTCCGTACGAGTACCTAAAGGGGTTTAGTCCATACTTGGTGGTGATAACTCTGGGTTGTACAAGGATCAATATTCGCCCCGTAAATTACGTGATTTACTTCTCAGCGTCAGAAGAGTACGAAGTGGAGTAGGTGTTGTTCCATGAATGACTTTATAGATGAGAATACACATGTCCTGGACTCTTCAGTCGTACAGAAAAGGCATGTTTGCTGTTTCCAGTAGAGTAGTATAAGTATTAGCATTGTCATTAAAAATTAATCTTAAAGTTTTTCAAGTTTGTCTGATGCTGTTTTTCCACAGTGCATCCACACTGTGGAACTGTAGGTAAAATGAGGTAAAATATAAGCCTTATATAGCGTGAGTTTGGTTTGGATGCTTAACAATTTTCTGAAGCGACTTATGACTGCGATCTGCTTATTGATCTTCTTGCATATTGAAGCTACATGGTTGTTGAAATTTAGCCGTTCGTCTATGTGCACCCCCAGTAATTTGCAGGTGGTGGAGGGCTCTATCAATGTTCCATCTACCGAGAAATTAATTTTTTCTTCCTCTGTTTGGTTGTGTTTGGAATTTGTTCTTCTGAAAATTAACGATTTACATTTCTCAGGATTTAGCAGAAGGCCATTGTCCGTGATCCAACTCGAAACCACAGCTAATTCAGAATTTAGGGTTTTCTGTACAATTCTTGCGTTTGCGTTACTGAAATAAAGTTGTTTATCATCTGCATAAGCCGATATTTTAGCCTTCTTAATGTTGTAGAAAAGATCATTTATGACAATATTAAATAAATGCGGGCCAAGTACAGATCCTTGTGGGACACCTGACGTTAGCTTCCGGGTGGTCGAGCGAGTGTTGCCAAGCCTAACACATTGTGCTCTGTTCGCCACATAAATTGTTAAAATCTCTAGGTTCTCTGGGCTAACACTGTACGCTGAAAGTTTCTCAAGTAGTAGATTGTGAGGAAGGCGATCAAAAGCTTTACTAAGGTGATTAATGTAGCTCCAATGATGTTATTTAAGCCTGCTTCGGTTTTCCAATCTTCAGTTAGTCTCAGCAGGGTAGTACAGCAGCTGTGGTTCTTTCGGTAAGCAGTTAAAGTGGGTGGAAAGATGGTTTCAAAGTAGGACGTTAACTGAGGACATAAACATTTCTCAAACACTTTGCTAATTGCAGGCAGGATAGTAACTGGTCGATAGTTTGTTTTGTCCATTGCGTCACCGCTTTTGAGGAACGGTAAAACTTCACCGTGTTTCCAGATGCTGGGTATCTCCCTTCGAGTTATTATTTGATTGATCAGGGAACAGATTGGGCGGCTGAGACTGGGATATCCTTCTTTCAGAGCTCTGGGGGGTATTAAGTCACATCCTGTGGCTCATCAAGCCCACTCCTGTTTCTACACATTTTAACCAACCTGGCCACTCCATTAACCATCTTCTTTTAACTCCCTTGGAACGAGTACGGATGTTTTATGAGTCAAATGAGTCAATGTGTCATGAGTCATGAGTCATGAGTCAATGAGTCAACAGGTCGGATCAGCGGTTTTTCATACGGTCAGTACAAAATGCAGACTGAAGACCGGGTACAAAATGCAGACTGCGTTTAAAATGCAGACTGACAAGAAAAACTGCTTTTTTGCGTCAGAAGCGAGATAACATTTGATTTCATAAGTTACCTTATTGCCACGCAATAACCTTACAATGGCCGTTTTTATGCTAGGGACGTTAATGTCGTCTCGGACGTTAAAGCTGTCTCGAGACAGCTTTAACGTCTAGTAAAAAAACGAAAAATAAGGAAGACGCCTTTAACGTCTGTCAACTTTAACGTCCTCTTTTAAGAGCGTCTTAACGACGCTCTTATCAGTCGCCTTTAACGTTTAAGACGTTAAACCTGTCTAGTATAAAAACGTGCGCCCTTAACTGCCTGTCATGTTACCATCTAGTAGATCTGTTCGTATGTTGACGGGCTAAAAGTTGCTTGTTTCCAGTGTCGTCCGAGTGTAGAACCCAGTCTTTTTTATTAAAAAAAGTAATTTTTCGCTGTTAGGCTGTGTAATTAAATGCGTCTCGTTTTTATACCAGACGCCTTTAACGTCTTAGACGTTAATGTTGTCTAGACAGCTTAAGAGGCTGTCTCTCTAAAAACCGACCATGATTTTACTTCGAAAATTCGATTTTTCTCATAAGCTGGGATTTTAAAGCCCTTACCTAGTTAATCACTAAAATGAGTTTCATTTGATTAAAAATTGTAATTTAATTTTCCTAGGCTTAGTTGAAGTTCGGTCCGCTGGACTCAAGTTGCATGCCTGCCGAAACTGGAAAAATAGCACACATTGCCGTCGCTCTAAAAAAATTAATATTCGCTCAAAAGTCCCAATTCTTTTTTTAAACTATAGATATATCACAACAGTTTGCTTAGCCACGTTTCAATTATAATTCAATGTTGTTCCTTCAACGGCTGAAAGCAGATTTTCTACCCGTTAAATCGAGTTTTGAACCAATCACGAAAATAGCGCTACTTTGAAAGCGCGTTTTAAAAATGTGGCACCTGTTTGAAACCGCTGAACTACATGAATAGAAAGTATAAATGACACTTATTCAAAACAATAATAAAATTTGTCTGCCCACTAGGTTTTCAAAACTAATGACCGCTTGAAGTTCAGGAAATATTGAAGATACTTTAGTGAGTAACTGCATACTCGCCTTCGTGAAGTGCTCCTATAAATTCACGCAACTCTCTTACCTGGCTTCAAGATTAAAGTTTTGGTCCTTTGTAGCAATCCTTGAATCCTAGGCAGCTTTTCCTTCCAGCGGTAGGTTTGTATACAAGGTACATTTAGACGTTCCTGATCTTTGTCGAGCGTGACGGTCACATACTTCCGTGTTCTTTGTATTGCTGACCATTGTTTTCCTCGAGGTCGGTTTAATCATGTAGAGTCCTCTGAAAAGGTTTGTAGAAGCACTCTTTTGGACAACTCTCGGCACACATACAAGTATGAACAGTAAACAGTGATCAGGGGATCCACAGAAGGATTCATAAAGGTCACGGCCATTTTGTGTTTACAACGGGTGTTTTCGTTCCCAATCTTCGCGTGAGTATCACATCCTGATTCCCGTGATACAAAGTGGGAACTAATTTAGGGTGCCTTTCTTTAATAAAATCTGGGTCAGAACTTCATGGTCAATAAAAATCGGGAATCCGAAAGAATCCGAAAATGAATTTTGCGTTTCTTTACCAAACAGATCAATCGTATATCTCTCGGATCATGGTGCGTCAAAAGAACCGAAGAATCTACTCCCGGAGTGACGGTCGCACAGGGGTATTCTCATGATGAGTGGTTGGCTGATATTTTCCGTGAAACGTGAATTTAGGAAATTATTCTTCGTGATTCGTGACTTGAAGGTTTTGCGTAAACCGTGAGGACCTTGAAGTACAAACCGATACTCCTAATTTTACCACTCTATTTGAGTCGAATGGTTAGAGTCGTCTGTCGAGGGTGACTTAGGTATGCGATTTGCGATATGGAGCCTTGACTAAGCCTTTCAGTAATTTGCTTTCTTCAAACACTCTTTCTAGATAGGTTATTATCAAGAGTATCTTACGTGCTTATTTTCGTGATTCGGTAAAACGACATATTTATATTAGTGATCCGTGACCTCAGTTTTTTCCGTTCGTTAACCGTGACAGAGACCCCGCTGTACTACCCTCCAGAGTGGATACTTCAGTTCCTTTGACACACCATGATCCGAGAGATATAGGACTGATCTGTTTAGTAAAGAAATGCAAAATTCATTTTCTGATTCTTTCGGATCTTGGATTTTCTTAAAGAAAGGCACCTTAAATTAGTTCTCACTCTGTATCACGGGAATCAGGTTATGATACTCACGCGAAGATTGGGAACGAAAACACTCGTTATAAACACAAAATGGCCGTGACATTTATGAATCCTTCTGTGGATCCCCTGATCACCGTTTGCTGTTCACACTTGTATGTGTGCCGAGAATTGTCCAAAAGAGTGCTTCTACAAACCTTTTCAGAGGACTCTACATGATTAAACCGACCTCGAAGAAAACAATGGTCAGCAATACAAAGAACACGGAAGTATGTGACCGTCACGCTCGACACAGATCAGGAACGTCTAAATGTACCTTGTATACAAACCTACTGCTGGAAGGAAAAGCTGGCACTTGAGTCTTTGAGTGCTTGGAAACTCCACAACAGGTTTAACTCAATTTTCTTTAAGCGCTGTGTTTAAAGGGAATTCAAGACTTTCTTTCGTAGCAGTCACAACATTTTTCGCTTCTAATCAGGTGCTACGCGGCAGGGCCAGGGAACTGCTGACAAACAGCCCGGGTCGAGATTTAAAAGGCAACTAGCTCAGTGCCTTGTGCAGGCAGCATTGAAACAACTAGACAAAATAAGTAAACAGAACGCATAATTTTATTGTTTCCACAGAATTTTTTTTTTTTCAGACCTGACTCATTGACTCATTGACTCATGACTCATGACTCATGACTCATTGACTCATTTGACTCATTAATACTTTACACTCCCTTGGAACTCATTCACAGCAAGCGTGACTCCGTACGAAAAGCACGTGAGGCACATTTTATAAACAAGGCAATGACATTTGAGCCGCTTGGTATCAATAGACGCGATGAACAAAATTAGCTACTTTTTAACCTATCATAGCTTCTTATATTATATTTCAAAGCTCTTATATATAACGGTCATTTTGTATTTCTTGTATTCATTTCCTTTTAGCCCCCGTAGGAGGTTTGTTTTTCAAACCGAAATATCGGGCAATTATATTGTACTTGTTTTAATTTCATTGCTGTTTTATTTCTTTTCCTCTCTTCGCCGTGGGGATCAGTCTATCGCTTTTTGCATAGTATCTTGTAAATTACGCTTTCGTCACACTTGTATCAACACGGCCTCTGCCAGATGTACACGCGACCATTGTCACACTTCAATATACACCGCCTCCGCCAACACTACGTGCGTAAACACTACTGACTCACGAGATTGTTTATTCTCTCTAAAACACTCCTCCTAAAAAGCTACACTGATCCGCATATATTTTACAGCATAAAGTTCTAGAACTTTCCGGCTCTACTAAATAAAGTAACATTACAACATAAAACTATTTACAGCATCATACGCAAACTGCTGAATCACTACGATACTAATTAAATATGCACGAAAGTTCCAGACGATTCTAGACAGTCACGCAAGTCACGCACAATTTTTCGTAACACGGGGTTCCGGGATTCCGGTGTTCCGGAGTGGTCCGGTGTTCCAGGGTGTTTCGGTGTTCCGGTGTTCCTGCTTTTAGTACATGCCGTTTGAAGTTGTACTACAAAAACAGTTTTTGTCGATCATTGCAAATCACTCGACTGAATTAGCCTTTTCTGCCGTAAATTGAGTACATGTAACAGATAGCGAGGAAATTCGGTAGTGTACTCCACAGCAATTCTCTCAAATACAGCAACGATTACCAAGCGAAACTTGACTGAAATTGACTCGATTTTAAGTAAACTTCTACAGAGATAGATAGGATTACGCGTCATTAAAGCGCCGCTCAAGCGACAAATTTAAACAGCCAAACAAACTCTCACAACTTCAAAAAATTCAATTGAATTTACTTACAGTAACTTTCCTTGTCATCTAAACTTGCGTTGATTAATTGTCTATGGAAGTGTAAAAAAGGGCGAAAGATTGACGATAACCGCTAATTCATTAACGAAAATAGATCAACTCGATGGATTCCGCCCGCTGCAGCGGTCCGTATGAGAAAATTCCGCCCGCTTCAGGAACCAATCAGATTGCAGGATTTGTTGAATTCCGCCCGCTCACGAGCTGAATAAGAGATAAAACAGGATATGTGATCTGGTGAAATAGTTCTAGTTTCTTATAGCGTGTTACACCACTTTTCTCTGCCAAGGTCCCGCAAAAAGGGGTGTGGCTTACATCAGCCTGAAATGCATTGGAAAAAAACAGTAGGAAAACGCTGAACCTTCACACCTCTGTTTGAAGGCCTTTCTTGGGTGGAAAAAATCAACCAGTATTCACTGCATACGTCGATCTTATACTAGTTATGCAACGATTTGGAGTGTTATACCATGAGAAAGGCATAAAAAAACGTAAAGCTTTGGAGCTACTTAAATGTAGAAGTCTTAAATTGACGACATTAAATATTTCAGACACTTAAAACTTTCAGACTGTTTTACTTTTGGACACTCTCGTCACAAATTAAAATCGACCGAATTTTTTTGGAAGTAATGTAGCATTGGTTAGGAGAATATGCTTTCGGTTATATTTGTTTGTATTTGGTCTACTGTCCTTTCTTAAAAAAAAAATTAACCGTTGTCTAAACTCAATTTCACCAACTGCCGGTAATTTCACTGCAGCGTATATATGTCAAAGGGCGACCAAAATATAAAAAAAAAACAATGGTAAAAACGTTTCGTTCTCAAGGATAGTCATCAACAGGTACAACATCTTTTTTGTGTGTGTGAATTGTTCTTTTTAGTTCTATCAAGAGAAAAAGTCTTAACAGGAACAGATCTATGTGGAGTACGGTGGACGAATCTTTCACATCGTTGTTGTGTGTCTGAATTGTTCTCTTCAGTGCTATCAGGAGAAAAAGGCTCAGTACCATGAGACCTATTTGGAGGAAGGTGGACGAATCTTTCACGTGGTTCTGCTGAGGACATCCTGCGTATATTAAGTGACATTTCATGCCAACTAGTGTTCGCTCTTTTCGCCACTTCGTGAACGCTTCCAAAGTTTTTTAGCGCTTGCTGGAGAGTGATATTCACGTTGCATTGAAAAATAAAAAAACCAAGTGAACTGTGAACAGGCGATTTTTTGATATCTTTCGCTATTTGTTGGACAGCATCGCTTATGAAGCGCGTGATGTCATTGTTTTTTAAATGCTTTACTGCCTCACTCACAAGACAAATGACTTGAAATGTTAGTGGTTGTTGCGTCATTTCTTTCCTTCTGTTGCGTTTTTCATTTCCTATGCTTTCGAATGTAGGAATGTTAGGAATAATAAGAAGTTCTATGTTTCCAGTTGTTTTGCAATCCTCAAGTGACTTGTTGCAGAGCTCTGACGTTCTTTTGAGGTCCTTTTTGAAGCGGTAATAAGTGGCAAGGATCTGAACAGCAATGATTCTAAGAATGCTCTCTTCGGGGCCGCCACTCATGAAGGAAACAACCTCTTCTAACGATTGAACACCAATCTCCGTTTGGCCGTTAACCAGTTGAGAGATGCCTTCATAACACAAACGTTTTCCTTTTTCAGCAACCGCTGAAACTGAAGAACATAATTCCCTCGCTTCAGAAAGCAGCTCCATTGTTTCACCTCTTGCGCCCCAGGTTACCTGATACAAAGCCTTGGAAACAAGTAATTGGCTATAGGACTCGTATTCTTTGAGCGTCTCAGCCCTTTTTAGAGCTGAGTCGTAAAACTTGTTGAATTTGAATTTTTCCCTGAAATAAAGTGAGCAGAGAAATAGCTCAGCTTTCACTAAGACCTCAAACACGCTTTTGGCTGTTTTAGAATCTGCGCACCCTTCTATTAAACTTTGTTTAATATTTTGTTCATCTTGGTAGAAGTCAATAAATGCCGACATTGACTGGCCTGTTAAAAACTTCTCATTTAGCTCCTTGAATCGGCGAAGGTAAAATGCGCTCAGGCGCGCCCTTGATTTAAGTTTGATTTCTTTCATTTCTTTTTCTCCAATTTCGTTTGTAAACGAACGAATTAGCGGATGCAGTGAGAATGACCCAGACTTAGAACTTGATTCAAGCAGAGATTTCCTCCTAAGGTTGCCTAACACCCTTTTTGCCAGGGGAGGTTGTGATACACCCAAAGCAGCGGCAGCAACTGTCAGATCGAAACTTTCTGGAAGTACACACAAGGACACAAGGGCTTCTTTTTCTTCAGCAGAGAGCCTCTGAAAAGAAGAGTCAAATAGGAGTTTCAGACTTAGATTGCTCGGATAATCTGAATTATCCAACATCTCCACAATATTATGATTGTCCAAAGACTCCATGAAGTCATCTAGAGCTTGACTTGGTTCAGCATCATCTTCAGAAATAGACGAACACAATAACTTCATGGCCAAAGGTACATGTCCGCAGATTTGTGCAACTCGTTTGCAGTCGATGGCGGTTGCATTTGGGAGTAATCTGTTAACAAGGTTTTGAGAAGAAGGCTCGTCTAATGGACTTATTCTCACACCCTGGTGGCCTTGGAATTGCACATTCATGAATTCCAAAGATTCTCTTGTGGTGATAACGAATGTCACTCTTTCGGTTTGTCTGAGGATGTCTGCAAGAAAATGTGAGAAATCCTCTTTCATGTTCGGCCCTCCATTCAATAAATCATCGGCATTATCAAGAATTATTGTAAAATGATCTGACATTTCGCGAAGAAGATAACAAAGCTCATCATCAATTGAAAGGTGCTGTTGATTTTGTTGATCACTTGGCACAGGCCGCCTGAAAAGGCTGAGAAGCTTTGATGCCAGATCAGCTTTTGACTGGAGACCTCGTAGGGATAGGTAGTGGACGGGCAATCCCCGAGAATGAAGATGATGTCCCACAGCGATTGCAACTGACGTTTTGCCGAATCCGGGTGAACCCCATATCGACACGATTCGGGTGGATCCAGAAGTCACATGACCAGTGATTTCTTCAACCTCCCTCTTCCGGCCAGTAAAGTACGGAACCATTGGATCAAGCCATAACTTTGGTAGGGATGGCTTCATATCTTTTAAAACACAAAATAAAATCACTAATAATCATGGAGAATATTTGCATCGAAAATATTGATACCTGTTAATTTTCTACATCAATAGGGCCTGTGTCAGGCTTACGTGTTGCAACTGCTTACGGCGACGTGGATCTATCATAACGAAGATGCTTGTTCTGTTGTGTGTCGGCTTAATCATTTCTTAATCAAGCTAAGTTGATGAAATAAATCACATGTAATCACTTTCAAATTATGCAAAAATAAATAATCTCGAATCCTGAATCTTAAGGATAAGAGAGTACATCCCCATATAGGCCCTTTCCCTTGGGTAATCCCTCCCAAGCTATTTCTGCTACCACGTGTGCTGCGTGAATGTCTTTTTTATGGGGGCGACAAAGTACGTAAAGCTGCAGGGTTGTCTGTTTCTAGACTCATCTGGAAATTACAAAAACCGTAGTGGTCTAAAAATAGGTATAGCTTGCAACTGAGTTAGATTTAAATGCGAATGGTGTCTATATTGTAGAGTTACTCTCTCAACCCACATCTTCTATTGTCGCCGTTATTATGAAGATTTTCAAGTTGAGGTTTAGCAAGCTATCCCTCAATTAGCCCCACGCCACGTTATCTCTTCTACTATTCGCTGAGTAGAGCTAAGGCTCAAAAGTCGCTCTGGGCATGTGCGCAAGCCTACATCATTACCAGACATATAATGCATGCTTACGTTTAATTACTTTGTCTCAAGTTAACAAATAGATTTCATGTTTCCGTGCGTCTGCTCGGCAATAGACCACAGACATGGTCAAAATGTGGTAAAAGCAAACAAGTGGTGTACCAGGCCTTTTTAATAGCGTGTGTCACTTTTGTCCTCACCACATTTTGACTTCTTCTGTGATCTATTGCTGAACAGACGCATGGTAAAATGGAATTAATCACAAAGAAACAAAAATGTTAATAACGTCATCTATTCCTCAGAGCCCTAATAGATCATAAGTAACAACAAATGAAAATACGAGAATAATGTGACGTATGATGTAACAAGAATTGGTTCCTGCTTAACCTCTGCCTCACCAGTTCCCACGCGAGAGTCTGTCAGAGACAAAGTTAAATGTTACAGTTGTTCAAAGCTTCGCCTGAGGCAGGGTATTAGGGTTTTTGGAGTGCTCTCTCGCTCTTCCATCCCAAGTGAATAAATAATTTGATAGACTTGCAGCTAAAAGCATGAACCAAGTCTCTTATGACATAACTTACTGATGGTGCAGATGTCGGAAAGTTTTGGTTTATTTAATCGTTGTCAATAAGCATTGTTTTCTTTTCATCTGAGTATCATATTATTTTTAAAAGGACATTATTCGGCTTCGTTTTTTTTTGGCTTTACTTGTTGCTTTTTTTTTTTATTAGAGCCTTGAAACTCCACACCCGCAGGAAAAAAAACAAAAACAATCAAATAGGTTGTTAGCGCGTCGGAAACAAAATTCTGCTCACTGGTGATGATTAATCACTTCACAGTGCTTCTTAAGAGAACATGAATGGGCAGGTGTCCATGCAGTTATGAATTCACCCTTACTACAAGTCATGAATTTTGATTGTGCTGATTTACCCACAATGCTATAACTGAATTTTTACCTGGCTTGTCTTCACACAGATCATTGATCTTTTGTTCCAACCTATCCATGTCTTTTTTACTTGCATTTACTGCTTTCATTTCAGTTAATAGCTCTCTTAACTCGTCGATTTCTGAAGTCACGCCCTCCAGAAACTTGCTCATGTCCTCCAGAAACGTGATGTATGCTAGGGTCTCATCTTTCCTCGCTTGCTCCAACTTGCGAACTTCTTTTGTGGGAAAGTCCGAATCAATCAAACCACCAATGACATCTATGGAGTCTGTCTTGACTCCAAGAGCATTGAATGCATCTTTGGCATGTTGTACGTATTGATCAAATGTTGCTTTGACTATTTCAGAACTGGTTGAATGACAAAGCGAGTTTCTTAACAGTCGAAGTTGATCAATTGCAAGTGCAAATGTTTCAGCCTCATTTCCGCCAGGACTCACCAACTTATGAGGCTTCACATACAGATCACTGAGTGTCTTGTGATGACCAGCACTGTCAGGCAAAACGAAGGACCGCGCGTAAATAGTGGCCTGGAACAAGGCTGTACAATCCCATTCTTCGTAAGAGAGGTTTGTTGGAACTTTGGTCTTGCCACCTTCTGTTTTAAGAAACATATTTCGTACCGTAATGGAGTCATCCCAGGGTTGGAAACCATGGAGGTGTCCAAAGGTGTTGTCCCACATGGATCTGAACGTTTGGCGTAAAGCCTTGGGGAATTCATTGAGTACAATGGAAGCAAACTTGAAATAGTTCAACTGTTCATACTGAAACGGCTGCAGAGCCATCCTTCCTCATCCGCAATGATCAGAGACCTACAGCAGAGGCAGGAAAATTTGAATAAAAATGACGACTTCGTTGAGATGCTTGGCTTTGCAATACTAAAACGTAGGCCTCCAAAGCGAACTAAATGTCATTTTCACTTTGCCTGAACAAACACTGATCCCGTAATGATTTACCCCGCGCAGATGCGCACATATCAGAAGCAGGGCTCTCATGAAAGACAAGTGCCCATTTGTTGGCTATAATCCTTTAATTATCAGAATAATAAAGGATCTCTTGGAATAATTGAGAAGAAAATGAAAACGAGAGTGCTTTGAAGCGCCTGGCCTGGATATACTATATGCTATACAATTTTATGTTTGCAAATAAGTAAATTAAAAAATAAGTTGTAAACCTCGCAATAGCTACTCTTGGGTGGTCAGATAACATATTATATTTAGATAGATAAATCAATAACTATAGCTAACTCTCCGCAAATTACAGAAATGCCATGCCAATACTGGTAAATATATAACGCAGGAAAAAAGTTCATTTAAGGAGCAGGATAGGCTAGGATACACTTTTGAACATTTAAAACACTCAGTGCTACAATGGACATCAGCGTACGTGTTCGTTCCTTCTTCTTTCCAGATTTCGTTGTTTCTTTTTCGTCCATTCCTTTGCAAATGCAATTAAAAAATGGCGAAGTCTCTATAATATAAGTAATGGAAAGCATTCCTGAATAGTCACATGCCACAGTGCTCGTTGGATATGAGTATTTACAACTCTTTTCAAGTTCCTCATTAAACTACAAATGGTAACCAGAGAGAATTCAGTAGCATACATTTACTAAAAGAACGCAAACCTACGCAAAACAGACTTTAAAGAGAAAATATGAATGGTCACTTTTACGCCGCCAGCTCTTAAGGGCTTACTGACGTGTATTTTGGGGTGCGTTGCTAAGGATGTAATGCCCGGGTCAAGTAATTTGAGAGAATTTGGCTTTATTTTGGTCGGTTTCAAACTTTGGTAAACCAATGACCCTAAATATGACGTCATTATGCCACGCCCATGGTCATGTGACTGATAAAAGAAAACTCTAAATTTTTCTACGTGTTACACAATTTGTGTATTTAATCAGTAGTTTGATAATTTGTATTCATTTTTGTATCCTGCTAAGCATGGGTTTCTTTTCATTTAGAAAAAAAATGTTCTTTTGAAAGAGATGAACGATATTGAAATACCTATAACATTTTTAAACAAAATGTGTTGAAAAAGCCAATAGCTACCAATGTTTAGCTATATTCTGTATTTTGGGGTGAACTGTGTCACATAAAAAAAGACATTAATTCAATTTAAAGACCGCCGGAAATTTAGCGTTTTTGCCAAACCGGAAGTCATTCCCTTTACACATACGCAGTTGATCTGACAACGGATAGCGCGAGGTGAACACGTTCGATCAGGGCGCTTATACGTAGGGCGGTGAAGCGAGCGGGTCTGAGCAAAAAGGTGTGATGCAGTAGACTGGGGTCTACTAAAACAAGGAGATTTTACCTATTCCAAATAAATTACACGAAACTCCCTTCTATGTGAATCAGCCACATTTTTGCTGCATTTTTTGTTCTGAGCCAATGGGAAAAGGTGATTTTTTCAGGGATGAAAACAGGACTTTAAATTTCGCGCTGTGAATGAGTAAGATCTTCTCGCGCTAGTTGTACGCGTAAG